>JAEIIJ010001525.1:0-13939 GCA_018904815.1 Drosophila ogumai
AAGTGATTGATTTATTCATTTAAAAATAGCGACAATAATCATTATTTACGGTCCCTGGTTGAAACAGTTATTTTAGATGAATTAAATAAAATCCTATTCGATATAAAACAATAAGTGAATCCAAGTAAGGTATACATTCCTTCAAAATTAATACGATACTGAGATTTTTTCCACTCTTAATTTTATGCTCCAATGTTTATCGATTGCCAGCTGCCAGATTAGTTGCTCCCAAAGGATTATTAATTGTTTTTCGTCTGTCCTTCTTCCCCATTTAATTGTATTCCAAACTGAAATTGGGTGCAATTTTTGTACAAGCCAAAAAAAGATAAGAAAGGAGAAAGTGACAGAGAGAAACAAACTTACAGGCAAATATCTAGATAAATTTCAAGTCAAACAAATGGCTTAAACCAGATCCGGAGAGTAATTACCGCAAGAAGCCAGGACGAAACGGGAGATAGAGCTCCCATGTGTCTGTGAGTCCTTCTTCTTCCTGTGTCGCTGTGTCGGCGAGAGTGGGAAAGTGGAATGAAAAATTCAACAATTTCCCTGGTTCCGGACTGCTGCCGGTCGGCACCTCCTCGCTCTCTCCTGTATCTGCAACGAATTGCTAAATTTTAACTGAAACATTTATTCTGCAAAGCACTAAATTATTCCTGCCCTTATAGAAAAATTGGATGAGCTCAGTGTCTCCACGGCGCCTTTGTTGTGTTTGTATTCATGTGGCAAATCGTCGACATTATCGTCGGCATCGTCATCGTCATCAGCATCAGCATTCTCAACATTATCATCATCGTTAGCATCAACAGCTGCAGTTCGTGCCAAAAGTCATAAGAAAAATAAAAAACAGCAAGGGGAAAGCCATACTATTTCTGTATTTCTCTTTTCTTCAAAGAGATAAAAATCTTTTCTCCATATTTGAGCCTTATTATTTATTACAGTTAACGCCATAAAAATAAAATAATACTAAACTATTAAGACTTTATCTTTAAAATTAATTTTTTTTTTGTTAATAGATTTAAATCTTCTTTGGAAAATGTTCCATTGACCTGTAATTTTTATTCAATTGACTTCGCAGCTGTCATTAATGTGTCCGAATTATAATGCCATAGCGGGGAATCGATTTTTATTTGCTTGCAATCGTGGCCATTGCGTACTCTTTGATTAAGGAAATAATGGTGGAAAATGGCAGAGGAAGACAGCTTCATTTGCTTTCCGGTGGGGAAATTGGGTCTGGGCATTGGCTACGCACTCGTTTCATCCGCTTCTTTGCATCTCTGCTGCTCCTCCCCTTTTTTGTGTGCCAACGTAAGCGCTTTTAATTTTCAGCTTGCATGCACAAAAGTATGCAATATGTTTTTGCTGGCCCCTCTGCAGCCGCCTCACTGCTCCTCCACTGCACTTATGCATGCATGACATGGACGCCGGGCCGAAAGGGGGCTACAAGTGGGATGCCGGGCTAGAGCCCGACAATAGCTTACATAAATTTTAAGCTCCATTAGCAAAATGTTTCAGCTTTAGCCCAGAGGCGACGTGTGCAACCCCCTCCCCGTTCCCCCTCGCCATCCATAGCCCTTGTTGCCGGCCCTTTTATTCTGACTAAAGTTCAAGTGCAGCAAAAGTTTTTGGGGTGTTGTATTATGTGAATTGCATATTACATGACACAGTCGCTGCAATTTTTGTTCAACAATTTCAAGTGAAAACTTTCGGCTTACCTCAAGGCTCAGAGCTCATTTGTATATAAATTAAAAGAACTAAGCTGGAAAATATAGAACTATCTCTGGTTAGGTACAAACGAGAGAAAAGAGTGAAAATTTAACAGAAAAACATTTGCATATATATGAATGCTGCTTTTATTCAGGCAATATAATATAATACCATTGCTTACTTAGTTCTTAAAATGTAGTAAATCTTCTTTAGTATATCTACAACTTTTTTAAACAGCATAAAAAATGCTATCAATCACCTTCCTTCTTTAATTTTAAATTCTTTAATAAAAACCAACTGAAACCCACAATTTATAAACCCCATAGAAAGCCCCTATAGAAAAAAAAAAAAAATAATTAAGAGAAAAATACCCAACCCCCATTTGTTTATCCTTTTGGTCCTTGCAAAAAATCCTACTAATTGCAAATAAATTAACTTGGCCGGCTAATGGTCAAGCCCAGGCTAAAGCTCCCTTCGCCCGGAGAAAACCACCAAAATACACAATTAAATTGGCCAAGGGATAGGCCAGCTGATGGCGGCATAAAAATCAATTCCAGCCAACCAAAGCGGCCAAATGAGTTGCGGAAACTATAACTTACCAAGGCCAACACAGAAGCACATCGTAAACTTGAGGGATACAAGCCACCCCCCTTTGAGCTGCACAATGAATACAAATTGCTCGGTAAATAAACAAACATCTCAATAAGGAGCAAATTACTGACGCCAGTCAGCGAAAATAACACAAGAGCAGCGGCAAAGGAACACAAAAAAAAGAAAAACAGTAAAGCAAACAAACTCTGCCAACAGTGGAAAGGCGGATAGAACGAAAATTTGGGGGGTGGCCGGCTAGGAAAAGCACCAAAATAAACACAGTCAAAGGAAGGAAAAGCCAGCACTCACACACATGTGTAAAAATATAATCGCACGGAGGAAGCGACAGCCAAGACGGGAGACAGAGAGTGAAGGATAAATGTGCAGTGCACGACAATAGCAACAATTTGCCTTCCTGCCGGATGATGACACTGAAAGAAATGAACGGAGAGAATAATCTATGGTGGACTTAAAATGAAATATTTTTAAATTCAATGATGTAAAGCTTCGTCTAGTAGTTTAAACTGTTTCTTTTGTTTTTGAATTATTCCTGCAATTTTCTCATTTAATATTTGTTATCAGTGTATTAGCTAATGAATATAATGGCGTTACTCAAACGACGGACCAGCCAGTTTCAGTTCTGTGTAGTGGTTGTTATCCCTGTTGATTCTCTTGCCGCTACTCATTCAGTTGTTGTTGGCATTGATGTGTGGGAAAATTGCTTAGCACCAATAGTCCTTTGCGTGCGTCTGTTTGTGTGTGTGTAGGGCAAATAATGAGCGTAAATCATGGTTTATCGATAAATATGGACAAAGGCAAAGGATATATGGTGGCTCATGTGTGGGGAAAGGCTTATTGAAATTCATGGAAGAGGATGTGCATAAAAATGATGATGGAAAACTAGATATCCAAATCGAAAGAGCTTCGGTTAAGGATAGAAATAGGTTGGCTTCGGGATGGTGATAAAGAATATACATAGTTACTTTATATATAAAGATATTTATCGACTACATACCCAACATGATAAGATTTAGGTATCTTAGTAGATTTATTTACACAACAAACTTTATTTAACTTTATATAATTTTTGAATAAACGCAAACACATTTAAATATAGAAAGTGTAAATAAAATATGCAAGGTCCAAGGAATTAACTAAGCTCCTCCCAAAACTAATTATGGCTCCCATTCCATCCCCCCAATCACAAACAGAAGCCAGGAAAAATGCACACACAAATTTTAAAGGGGGCTCCCCCAATCATGGCACGCCCCCTTTCTTTTATTTCCCTGCCCTAATCAAGTCCAGGCCGTGTTCTTATCTTATTGTCTCAGCAATTTAATATTTATGCTGCCGAGGGGTTGGGCAATGGGACGTGGAGTGGGGATGGGCGATGGCCTGTAGTTACAGTCATGGTCCAGCTTAACCTCCATTTGAACCGAGACCCTACGGAATTCCAATCCCGGTTCCGGGTCCAGTTCGCAGCCCCTCGCCCATCCTAATCATCATTTTGCCTTGTTTTCTTTTCATTTTCCATACAATTTTTCCCTCTGCTTTTCTGCAGCCCCCGCCCCATTTTTTGATGTTGCCCCGGGGAGGGCTGAAGTAATTGTTGCGCTGCCTGCCACGCCCCCGGGGCAGTCGCCGCCGCTCGGCCCCCAGACGCATTAAAGTCAGGCCAAGCGAGAATCGCGAATATTTTCTTATCCCAGCGGATCCTGAAAAAGATAGCATGCCGTAGAAAGGGACGGAAAGAGTGGCAGCGGGTCAGAAAATATTTTTACTGAAAAAATTGTTGGTTGCCATTCAGCTGAGCTTAACCCTTTCCGTCTAAAGTTTGGCTTAGATCAAATTTTTACGCAGCTCGCTTCGAGGTACAGGTACAGTTCTATTAAAAAAGTTATTGGTTTTAAAATACAATTTTTTCTTTAAGGGAAAATGCATACAATTAAATAATATTTTTTTGTAACTTTTGTACTCTTTACTAACATTTATGTTTAAAAAAGTATAGCTTGCTGTTTGAAAATCTCCTCCAATATATTAGAAAGCTATAAATAAAATTTCCTGTTAACTAATAAGAAAAATCGCACAAGAAAGTGATTTTTCAATTGAGAAGCCTTTACTGTGGTTCTTTCATCGTCCATAGAATGCATAGCCTGCAACGGGTTTTTATTAAATTCCAAAATCGAATTGCAGTCTTCACATCCCGCATCCTTATGAACTTTTACAGAGCCATTATATGCAAATGATGAGAGCGGAGAAAGCAAATATTGCTACCTCGGGCACTGGTCATGGTGGCCAAGTATGAGCAAAGGCAGGACCATGGACACGCACAGCCATTGTTTGTCTTTTGGCAGGATGAGAATGGGGATGCGAATGGTCCGGACTCCGGAGTCCGCAGTCCGCAGTCCTGGCTCATGTGCAGACATTTACATAGGCAAACAGCTCCGGCTTCTGGCTCCTTTCATCTGCTGCCTGCGAGATCCTGGCCTGCTATCCTGGCATCCTGGCATCCTTGGTGTCCTGGCACGAACTACTAATAAACCAAAGACGACCAACAACAACAGCACTGGCGCTGGCAGCGGATATTAAGCCTGAACCGGCCCCGAGGGCTAACAAAAAATACGAAAAAAAGAGGATCCTCTGGGCATGGCAGAAATGGCCAGCCTCCTGGGGGAGGCAGTCTGGCGAAATAGAGGAACACAGCAAGGAAGCGGCCAGCTCCCTAACGAGTCTAACTTTTTGCCAAAGATTAAAGATGTCCGGCAATGTTGTAGCAATGTAGTGACCTGCCCCAAGCATTCACAATCCTCCATCGCCCATCCATCCCCTAACCATGAAAGGACTCCCCCAAAACCGATGACAGCTTTAACAACCGCCGCCTAAGGGCGCTGCAGCAACAGATGAGCTAGGACATTTTCAAAAAAATCCCCTCAGGCGGAATGAAAGCGAATCGAATGTGATTTGTCGCCTATTAACATGCACAGTGGGTTAGATAGGCACAAATCATTTCCTGAAGCCAACAAGCGGCTAATAATAGAAGCAAATACACATTTTCAGAAAAGGAATTGAATAATAAATGGTTCAGTTACTTTTTAAATATATTTAATTAATTACAGCCATTAGTTAAAATTAATTTTTAAGGGTAAATTTGAATCGAAAACTGGGATCTTTCACTACATTTCACTAGCGAAAACTTAAGTAAATGTTAATATTAAACGTCAACTACAGACTTGGCCTATCCCGAAGCCACTGCCTGAAATCATATGCCACTGAAAGTTTCTACTTGTTAGCAATTATGCACGTGTGCCTTTCAGGAACCAAAGGATGAGATCCGCATAAATTTTCATGTCATATGTGCTAAAGTTTCTGTTACTTTCTTCTACTCTCTTTTTATTCGCAATTCGCCCTTTACGGCATCTTCTTTCGGGGAATATTTCTCGGTATTTTTGTGTCCTTTGCAAATTTAATCACTTAACCCCAATGAAGTATGAAAGAAAACTTTTGTCGCCCACAGAAAAAGTTGACAGAAGAAAAGCAGTAGCGAAAGGAAGAAGGAAATTCACTTTTCTGAGAACAAATACACGCAGAAAAATTTATATTGACGGTGTGTTTTCAATCTAGTATAGAAATTAGTAATCATTCATTAATTTTAGTAAAAAAAAAAACAATTTGGTTTTGTTGACATCATCTGCACTTTCTCATTGGTAGTCCAACTGATAAAGTATTTATGAAATCTTAATACACTTTTGCTTCTCGCTGTGTTGCTGAAGGGGAAATTGATTTTTCACTTGGCAAAGGTCGCAGCCTGAGCATATTAATTCCACTCAAACCCGAACTCCAACAACTCCGGCAACAAACGAAGATACAAGAACAGCTATTGTGTGTCCTGTTGGCATCCTGCACGAGCTGACTGTATGTATTAGTGTGCTGGTGAGTGTGTCAAGGAGCCCAAATGACAAAGTTACTGAAATTACCCAAAAGAGAAACTTTCGTTGGAACTGCTGCTGCCTCTATTGATGCTTCAGCTGTAGTGATGCTGCTCCAGCTGTCACAGTGATCTCTCGAAATGTTAAGTCTACGGTTTAAGGACTTTTTCAAATGATACTAGCAATGCCCAGGATAGGCTATACAAATTACCACTGCATTTACAGTTTTTTATGTTTCGACGATGCATCTCAATCATAAATTTTGTTTTCTAATCTCTGATGCTTTTTATTCCTGTCTTGTCATTAACCAACATATAAGTACATTGCAATGGGATCACTGTAGCTACATTTTTTTGCCATGCTGCTTCTGCGTCACAGTTCCATTTGCAGTTCGACTCTTAAGCAGAATTAATGAGCGCAGCAGACAGAGAATGGGAGCATGTAACCTAAATTCGCTTGAAAACCAAATAAAATGAAAGTTTTTCTGTTTGTTTTCCGTTCTCCTGTATTTGTTTTACCTTTTCTTGTGCGCATTTTTCTTTGTTTTGGATGCCGGCCAGCGAGTTGGCCAAGGGAGTATATGCCGCACACATAGAGCAAGGACATGATTCTTGTGGGTAGAGTCCTTACCGAAAACTTCACCCATGCAGTCTCATTAATGTTTCTCAGCTCGTAGCGGCAGCAGAGTCGAGCTCTTTCCCTTCCTAGGGCACTGTCATTTGACGCAACTTTTCCTGCAAATTGTGGCAAGGTCCTTGCTGCAAGTGGCTCCTTAAAGTACTGCTCACATTCTCACCTGCATGTGTTTATATGTGGTAAGATGGTTTTCGGGGAAAATGCATTTCCATGGCTACAACTGCACGAGCTCTGACATATATTCAAACAGTATACTGTTCAAAGATAGGTCTGAATATCAGGCCAAGTTTATTGGCAATCTTGATTTACCACTTGTCAGCTTTCTTGCTGGCATAAGCATAAGGAATTTTGATTGTAAACTAGTGTAATTCCTATTAAAGCCTGAAGTGAAACTTGAGACTAAGGCAAGATGTTCAAAATTAATACTCCTGCTTTCTGACTAAAAATCTTAATAAATATAATTGCAAATATATATTTAATGTCAGTCAGTTTTAAAGGGAAAATCCAGCTTAAATCGTAAATTTGCCAGGTATCCATGTCACTGTCATAGTAATCTGTAAATAAGTCAGTCTAAGCAAAGCATTACCATAATTAAGTAATCAAGTTCGCAGCATAATGACTCCACACATCTGTCTTAACCAACCAACTTATCGATTGATCACTTGACCTTTAAATTTCCTTTTCATCCTGCTTTGTAATTTGCCCTCCGGCTCACTAACTCAATCAATTCAATTGGCTATTCCATCAGTTAATTGCAAATCAGTGAAAAACTCATTGCTAAAACATCTCTCATTGCCGAAAGTGTCCTGTCTTCGAGCAAACATGACAGTGCACTCGACTGAAGTCAGCTCAACTGGAGCGACAACAATTGCAAGTCATATCGATGGATAAGAGCAAAGGACACACATGATAAGGGACTCTGCCTTTTCTCCTTGCCTATGTATACAATAATATCCTTTCACATTTTATTACACTTGTAATGTGCAACGATTGTTGGGAAAAGGCGGTGGAGGGCAGGCAAGAGAGCAGTCATCCTTGGAGTGACAGCCACTGGCGATGTAATAATGTGGGACTCGCCGAAAAAGTGGGTGGGCGTACGAATGTGTGTATATATAAATTCGCCAGATTCTCCCAACTACACCCTACTGCGTGTGTGTCCTTGTATCATTGTCAATATTGACAATAAACAAGTTTGCCATAAAATGTTACAAGACTAGTAACGAGCCAGGCCAAGTGAGCAAAGTCAGGCAGAAAAGACCCCCCGCCCCAACTCATGGTGGGGCTCTCAATCATGTAGCCAAAGCAAAACATCATTTCCTGTCAACGCATTGACTTATTAATCTGTATAATTTAATATAAAACACACACCCACACCGAAAAACAGCACTCTGGCAAATTAAATGTAAAAGAGTTGATGGTAAAATGTTTTTTATAAATTATAATGAATATACATTTCGCATTAAAGGGTTTTTGGGCCAGGTCCATCGCTCATTTTGTTCGTCGGTTGACACAAGCTCTAGTGAAAATAAACTTTGGTAATTAATTAAAAATTTCCAGCTACATAAATCAATCAGCCGCCGCCGAGCTCAGCCCGCCGCCAATTAAGCTTTTACGGCACCTGCAAAAAATAAAAATAATATCAACATGCAAAATGGGTACCAAGATTATCGAAATATTTTTATTTTATTTAGCTCAGCCCTAGGTAGAGTATACCATAATTGGGGTACAAAAAATTGAGCTTATAATTATAATAAAAAAAAAGTTTTAGAAAAGACAACCGGATAAGGTTGATATTGTTATATTTATCAATCCAGCACATACGTTAAATTTTTTCGTGTGCAAACCTACATACAAAATTCCCCAGCTGTTTTACCGATATACCATTTACACCATAAGTAATTAGTTGTTTAAATACCACTTTAATGCGTTTACTCCTGAATTTCATTGCAGATTTCAACGTTGATGGCCTGAAACTGACCGAGATTCGAATTCCGCAATACGTGGTTAAGGGCTCTGCGACGCAGCTGGAGTGTCTGTACGATCTGGATGGCGAGGCCCTCTACTCGGTGAAATGGTACAAGGATGGCAACGAGTTCTACCGCTATGTGCCCAGGGATATGCCGCCCGCGCAGACCTTCTTGCTGCCAGGTGTTAACGTTGATGTGAGTGCCCGTGCCTTATGTCCTTATGTCCTTACACATTCCTATCTTCGCCCGCAAGGAAAAGTTTGTTGCTGCTGTTGGTGTCGCACTAAAACTAAGCATTAAAAACAACGTTGCATACTTTGCGGTGCCTGCCGAAATAACAATGCAGTATGCCAGTTCCCTTTGTGCTCATACACTGAAGAATAATACTAGCAAAATACATTTATTTATTTAGTAAATTACCCCCATTTATTTATTATCATTTCGGCTTACAAAAATCGTTGAGTTTTGTTTTACTTAAAGAAAAAACTAAATCAAAATCCTTAGATAATATTTTCTAGATTTTAAACCTATATTTTTTCGACTGTTTGCTTTTTTTCCTTCTTGCTTCTCTTACGGTCTGCGTGTGTGTTAGAAAAAAAGGGAGAATTGTTTATCGTAGTCCCGAATGAGGTTGGGGAAAGGTGATTTTGGCGGCAGAAAGGGAATGGCCGTGGCAAGGATAGGTGAGTCCTTGTCTCTCTACACAATACACTACCTTTTGAGCAGAGACTGCGAGACACAAACTAAAGGACAAAAGAACTTCTAGACTTAGCTGTGCGCCCTCGTACTTGGAAGTTTTGATGGCAAGGCAGGAGACTTGGGTCTGACCTCTTCAGGGGTCTTGGAAAAATATGAAAAGAAGGTTTCAGTAGATTAAAAATAAAGGAAGACTAAGTTTAGCAGAATATAATATAACCTAATTTATACTTAGAGTTTTATACATTTAAATGTTGTTATTGAAAGTTAAAAACCATATATGCTATGACTTCAGGTAAACTTTTAGATTACTGACTTACTTTCCACTACTACTGAGAGTTTCTATAACCAAAACTTTACCTTTCCTAAGCATTTTTCATTCAATTTTACTGAATTTCACACTAAAAATACAACACAAATAAAAAAAAAAAATACAACTCCTTTCACCCTACAAAGTTTTATGTTCCTAAAGGTCTTTAGCTAAACTAAAGACTTTTCTGCTAAATTTGTGTTTTATTTTTATGAACTTCGCCAGGCCTCAGGCCAAATGAGAGTTTTAGGAGCAGATACAGATGGCATGTCAAACATATGCTAAGAAAGATAAAACATTCGCAGATCGAACTGTTTAATCGACCGCAAAACGAGAATGAGTATGGAGCACTTCGACTGGCGTTGCTCCATTATTTTAGCCACTAAAACTTGGGCACGTAACAATGCACTAGACGTTAACCTCCCAAAGCCCCCGTATCCCGGAAAATCGCAAGAGGGATGGCGTTAGATGGTTGTTTTTGGGTGTGGGGGATGGGAATGGGGCATGGGAAAAGCGAGTTTTAGATAAGCACGTGAGCAGACAATCGCAATCGGTTGATGGTTACATTCGACATGCCACGCTCGCTTTTCCGTCCTCATTTTCCCCTCCCCTCCCCTGGATTTCCCCCTAATCGGCTACCGAAAAAGTGAAATCTGCTTTCCAGCTCCGAGTCAGTCCATCCCTGTCGCTCGTTAAGTGCAATAAATATTTCAAGTTGCGCTTTTGCGTTTGCCGGCGGCTGTGGGCGTGGCCAGAAAGAGTGTCCATAAGGGCCGTAACGAATTCCACACCCTGCACACTACTATCCACGATCCACGCTCCACATTACCGCTAAACGATTTCCGTTTCGGTTGCAGTGGTCCGAAATACTCGAAATTATAAAATATCAACTAGAATTAGAAGAATAATACAATATTATTAAAGTACTAGGATAATACAAAAATATTTAATAAATATAAAAGAAAAACAGGTCTAGAAATATACTTTTACTTATAAAATTTATGAACAAGAATATTACTGAGTCCGCCAAGTATTATACATTAAATTCACCAATTTTCAGTTTACTGATTTCTCCAAATTTAACCCCTGACTCAACGTGACGCAACCACTGTGCGCTGCTCCTTTCGCTGCTTCGCGGCAAACTTTTTGATGTGGGGAGGAGTACGATGGGAGTTACAGAAGATGCCAGTTAGCGATAACCAATTGATGCGGATGTCCGTGTGTGTGTGCTGCTGGCTCCATTGGCTGGATATTGTTTTAGCATAATCGATTTGAGTGACTGGGGAGGGGATGCATACGGCTGGCGAGGGTTCTGTTGCTGCTTCGGCTTGTTTTATTGCTGTTGGGGAATAGTTGGTCTAGGCAACTTGGACTTAGACGTGCGGTCTACCTGGGCTCACCGTGTGTTTGTGTGGTAAACTATAAATTAGGTTAAAACAACAGCAGCGGGCAGGAATGCGCAATAAAAGATAACAAAGTGCACTTTTCTGCTTGGCCAGATAACTAAGTGCGGGGAGCTTTGAGGGGTTAAACAACAAGCCGGCGATCTCCTTAACCCCGCGCCGAATCCCCACCCCCATTTAGACCCGGATTTAATGGCTTAAAGTTCAAGTGAAATATTTGCCTAACCCTTTTTTGGTCAGCAGACATCCAGCGTTGACCCTTTAATTTTTTTTTGTTTTTGTTGAACATCTCGGACATTTAAAAGGCATTTACGAAAAAACATACACAAAAAATACAAAAAACATGAAAAACACGAAAAGTGAGTAAAGGAAGGCGGCAGCATGAAAAACAAGCGAAGCAGCGGCAGTTTTCAAAAGCAATTACGTTACATTAACGTCCAAAGTGGCTGCTGGACCCAGGGCCCCACGGCTCCTGCGTAACCCCCCTTTCGCCGGCACTGGTTGATGGTATTGAAACTGCCAATGACAACGTCAGGGAGTTAAGCAGCGGAGGGGATGCCGAGGGGCCCTGCAACTTTTCCCCCACTTTTCGTTACATTAATTTTAACCATCTTCCATCTTCTGCGTCGCCATCATTCAACAATTTCACTTTGCACAGGGTCGCTTTCTGGTTTAATACCCTAATTACGGGAATGATTCCTTAGAGTAAACGTATTTAAGTAAAGTTACGCAAATGCAGGAAACTGTTTTCAGTATTTACTTTATGTATATAAAAGAAATCTATTTCAAAACTCATAAGAAATTAGTTTAAACATAGACTACATGGTAGTACTATTAAAATTCAAATTTCATACAGTTATCTAATTTTCAAAAACTATTTTGTTAATTTCAACTTATCTAAAATATATTTAATGGAACTGAATTATTGTATGAATATTTCCATACAGCCTTAAATTGAATAAAAATGATTTTAATAAATTGTTCATAAAATGTGGGATCATAAATAATCTTGAATTTTCAATGTTAATTTCATAAATTTATATCCTAACAAAATTATTGGCATTGTATACCAAATTTTAGTAATAAATTTAAAACATTTTTATATTTAATATCCATTAATTTTTTAGGGCATTAATTTCCTCGACCCTTGAAATAATTTTCCATACCAAAATGTCCCTATGCTGACCGTTCCCTTCTGCTCTCGTTTTTAATTGCAGTTGCACAACTCGAGCGACGCGATTGTTACGCTGCGCAACGTCAATCTGCTGTCGACGGGCCGCTTCCGGTGCGAGGTTTCTGGCGAGGCGCCCTCCTTCCAGACGGTCACCGAACATGGCGACATGGTTGTTGTGTGTAAGTACCATATATATTTCCTTGCAGCACAGACCTCCAGTTTGTATATGTACGCTGCCAACTGAAAGTCGAGGCGAAAACTTATAACTCTAATTAGAAATTGTGGCCATTTGGCCCTGACTGCTGGTGGCCCAGATGCTGCGGCTGAGGAGGTCCATAGTTACTCCCTTTGGCTGGGCAACTGATGCTGACTTTGACTTTTATTCTTGAAACTTGTCACGGGTGATGGGATTAAACCCAAAGTGGTCAACGCGTTGATCTAAAATCTTTAAAATTTATATAATTTATCTAAAACTTGACACTATCACAGTTGCTGTAAATTATTATTTCTGTGCGTTAGCTTATGTATATTTAATTAAGTTCAGTTAACGGCAAAAACAAATAAAAATATTAAAATTAGTGCTCCAAAATCATAACAATTGCTTAATTTTTTTTAATTTGTATTCATTTTTTCCACTTTTAAAATGAAAGGAAATTAATTCTGATAAAGAAAAGCAATGAAAAAAAAAATATATATAAGTAATACAAGTTTAAGTTCTTATAGACTTTTAAAAATAATGAAGGAAAATTTTCAATAAATAAATTTGATTATTGGCATTTAAGGTCTTAAAACATCTTTAATAATCTGTCGATATAAATAAGCAAACATTCTGAAAAGAAGTTTACATTTTAGCAATTCCATGCTAAAATTAAACCTCCTTTAATAATTTCATTAGCTAGAATAGTCGACACAAATAGAATTACAAAAGAAAATGCAAAAGTTTCGTTTTAAGCAAAGAAACTAATCAGGCAAACACACAAACTCCGTTAATCTCCGCCTCCTGATTTCCCTGCTCTGGCAGTGATTTAACTATGGCCTTGGCTGGCGTTAGCTTACTTTTACCTGACACTGTTAGGTAGATTCACCTGATTCCGGCAGCCTGAACCAATCAGCTTTATTGAATCGGAACTGTGTTTACTTAGTCAAAAAGCATTTGCACTGCATTTGACAGGCTTCATTTGATTCTATGCTCCTAATGCCAAACAAGCTTAGTGAACTTGCCGAGATTTCCTCGAACTTGAGCCCCTGGCAAAACTTGCCCGGCTTAACAGTTTAACTCAATTTTCGAACTTGTCTGTCCCGGGTTCCGTCGCAGGACTCTTGTCCCGTCCAAATTTCCTGCAGGGCAATGCCAAAAATGCTCAAGACGCCGCCGCAAAACTGAAAACGCACACAAATCAACAACTAAAACATTGGACAGCAGCTTTAAAGTGTGGGTAAATATCCACACAGCCTTCCACTGCGCCGAAATAATTAACAATTATGTATAATTTATAATTTATTTATTTATCTTTATATTTTTTTTATCTACT
>JAEIIJ010001531.1:0-11123 GCA_018904815.1 Drosophila ogumai
CCAATAAATTACCAGGAACCTTTCTTTTAATAAAATATATTATTTTTAATTAAGAAATATGTGTTTAAGACTTGAACTATATATAAAATGAAATTAATAATATATGCATATACATACATATTATGGCAACTGTAAATGCATTAAAATACCCAACAATTCCCGGAAACTCTCCCCGTTTGTTTAGTTTATAAATTAAATTTAAGCTGCTAACAAGCTGCACATTTGGCAAACACGTCTCTCACTTATGGGACTATTACTTGGCCAGAAGTGCGGCATCCGAGGCGGTCGAGGCGGAAAATTTGTACCCATAAATAAAATATGGCAGGCCACCGATGAAACCAAAGGAACCATTGAACCATGGAACCATGGGACCATGGGACCATTGGACTCGCTATCTCTGTGGTTAGTCCATAGATTTTTGCCGGCCATTGTCGCATGACAAATGCCGCTTGTTGCTTCTGTTCCGACTCCTTTTGCAATTGTTATTATTGTTGGCTTTGTTGTACTTTCGGCCATTCAACGAGCCATTTGTATGCCGGCCGTGTTTGTTGGCCATGGCGATAAGTCATAGCTGGCACGTACCAAAATTTATTTGTTCAAGTTTGTTTGCTTAGCTGCGAACCGTTCTCACAAAGGATATATGTATGTATGCCAAGTGACCTCGAGGCCAATTGCATTAATCGCTTGATAATTTACACAGCAATAATAATAATAATAATAAAGTTTACCATTGGCATAAATATATGGATATTTATTGAATTAACCAGCAAAAAAAGGAGACACTTCTTATCGCACAATTGAATTATGTTTTACAAATTGGTGCGAGAAAAAAAGTGAAACATAATTGCTATATATTAATGGAGCCAACATGAGGGGGGTGTATAACTTACAGTCATGTCCAATTATTGTGGCCTATATTAATTTGAATTTTTAAATGAAATTTTTAAGCAAGTTATCGTATATATTTAAGGTATTTAAATACTATTACATCGAAAAATACGAACATTTTACATGGAAAAATATTAAAATTTGATGGATCAAGATGAATTAAGCGAATAAACTAACTTAATATAAGCTTATTACTGTAGAAAAGTGCTCTTAGCTAATAGATCCTAAGGAGATATAGACAAAAAAGTAACAAATATAAAGCCAAAATACTACTCGTGCCTCCTGTCTTGGACTTTCTTTCGCTCTTAAAACCTCGAAGGTGGCAAGCTCTCAGGCAAAATGCAAAATAAAAGTGCTAAATTACAAAATAAAACATGAATAAAATTATTAAAATATATAATAATAAATATAAAATATATTTATTTACAATAATTTATTAATAATAAAATAATATTTATTTTAAGCTTCCTTCTCTCTTTATTTATTCCCTAAGAAAAATGTATTTTCTCATGTATTTCAGTTGAAAATGTTAGTTTTTGTATACAAAAGCGCAGTACGAGTTTGATTGTGTTTATTGCAGTGCCCACAGTAAAGAAAATATGCGCCATATATGCAAATTTAATTTGCCCAGGCTGAAAAAAAAGAAAAAAATTAAAAAAAAGGGAAACACAGAGCCGAAGCCTAGGTCATAGTCAGAGACGATGTAGCATACTTTTCAGCGCCGCAGGACATTAAAAAATGGACTCTGGCCGCTCGCCGCTATCCTTTACCCAAGTTTATTTATATAAAAATAATCACACATGCAAATTAATAATTTCATTTCGTACCAGAGCCACACACACTCACAGAAAAAAGGAGGGCGACCCTCGTTCTATTGTGGCTGCCGGGAGAAAAATAGCATCGGCACCGAAATCAAAAATGTAGACCATAAATAAAATCATAAAACATGGACCAAAGCCTGCGGTGCTCGCAGGCTCTCGCAGCCTGGGCTTATATAACAATAAATAGATTTTGTTTTGGTCAAATCTGTTGCGCATTTGTTTTTGCTTATCGTCGAGCAAATAATTTATGGGCTGGCATAAAAATCTGCATTTCGTTTGGCGGGGCTTAGTGGCCGAGACCGGGATTGTTGGGTGATCTATCAATTTGCCACTTTAAAGCTATATATATATATACAAGTATGTATGTGTGCTTGTTTTGTTTGCATTGTAGTTTTTAAATAGCAATAATAACTGTTAATTTACATGCCGCAAGTGTCAACAGGCCGCTGGTCATATACAATAACGAGGCTCAGTTTTTGTTTTATCCATTTATGTATTTTCTTTTTTTTTTGTTTTGCCTTGTGTTCATTGGTTTCATGTTTTTCATGGCCACAAAGTACTTCATAAAATGCATTGGCATGCAAATTATGTTAAGCTCGTGAATTTATAATTTAATGAAGACACTTTGTAGCCATAATTGGCCCACGCTTATCTGACAGAAAAAAAGGCTTTGGACTCCACCGAAACGCGCGTAATATTGTCCTTAATTAAATAAATGAGATCCAGCGATTGTGTTCATTGCGGTGATTGCATATTTTTTACATTATTCTGGTTGGATTTTTCTTTTTTGTGGATTGTCGAATGCTTTATTTAATTGTATTTAAAACGCTTTAATAATATTCTTTAACCAAGGTCCTGTGTCGCTCTTGATGTGCAGGATGTGGAGGATTAAGTCTCCATATACGAAATACTGCAAAAAGGTGAAGAAGGACTTGGAAGAGCTATTCTGTGTTTTTTTAATTTACGTTGAAGTTTATGCCAGGTCTAGTTCTATGAAACTTACACGTGCTTGAGGCAACTATAATAGACAGTTTCCAAGGTTTATGCGGTCTTAATAATATTTATTTATTATATATTTGTTTTATATATTTTTTATGTAACATTTACACTAATAAACATTTCTCCCTATATTTTTATTTTACTAGTTTAAAAAGTTAAAAGTTCGCTTCTTCACCCCGCATAAACGCAAACCGACTGGCTTTTCCCCACCTTGTTTCAATCTTGCGTGTGTTTCAATTAACTTTTTGCCTTGACTCCAAAGACGAGGCGGCGAGTGAAATGAAAATGAGAAGCCAGCATCCAGCTGAGGCTTCGCCTTGTATGATAAGCAGCTTCCTCGCTTGTTTGAACATAAAAATGCGGCGCTTAACATAAATTACGCATCCTGTCAGGAGGAGGACGTGTGTGTGTGCAGGTGCCAGGCAAGTTAATTGTTAAGTGTTTGCCGACTTGTAGTTTTCGTGCAGTGTAGTTTCAGCTCCAAGATTAGCAGGCAAACTTTGGCCATAGCTTTTTATGCATAGCTGGGTAGAATATCGCTCCACAAAGTTGCTTTTGCCGGCGAAATTTCCGCAATTTATGTGGCAAGCTAGCCGAAAAAAAAAGACAGAAAGGAAAATTAAAACCACGCCGGAGAGACTGTAAATTATAATTGCATATTTTCATCATATTTTACAATTGACGGCGTCATCCTTGTGGCGGCGTTGGCTGCTTCTACAGTTTAATGGGAAATTAAATGTCCGCGCTTTTTGCTCTCCATTGAAATTCACAAAAACTTTCAAATTGAAAACTATTCGCCAGGCAGCTCAGAAAAACCCACCACTCCTCTGTCCTTTTGAGCTGGAAAGTTTGTTATCCTTTGGTAAGTAGTTCGTTCCTTTGTAGGGGCTGTATGTATTTAGAAATATAAAGTAAAATAATATAAATTGAAAGTATTAATTAAAAATAACGTTAGCTTTGTTTTACCAAAATTTGAAATATCGATAAAATGGACTAAAATCACATTTGGCTATACAATTTCGTTATTATCGAAGAAAAATAGACAGAAAAAAGAATTTTTTTTAATTCAAATAAATATAAAAGTATATTATTAAATATTTTATTGATATATCAATATTTTCATAAATATAATATCGATTTATGGCATCGTCCAAATATCGATTTATTTAGCACCGATATATTAATATTTTCAGATTTAAGATTTTTTCAGGTTTTGCGTTGTATAATTATATTCTATTTAATATATTATATTAGCTTTCAATATAATTTCTTACCTAAAAAAATATAAATTTTCGAATAATTACTCTTAAAGTTGGAAGACACCACTAGAACCAGTTTGGCTGTCCGTTTTATTTTTCCAAGACACCTCCATTTACCTGTTCATTTGGCATTGCCTCAGTATTTTCTTTGACTTGAGTGCCTGAATAAGGAAAACAGAAGCTGAATCGCAAGGCTGGGGAAAAACTCCTGGCCAAATTCGCTTTGGTCGGCTCAGAGTGGCAATGGAAAAACTTTTCAGTCACCTCAATGCACACACATTTTTATAAACATCTAATTGTCAAGAGGGATAACGAGTGTGACAGTCGGAAGAGTGGCTCACAAAAAAAAAAGAACGGATTCTGTTGGCCCGAGGGCCACTGAAATCCTGACGATTGCTGAAACTCACATCGCCTTGTGGCCAGGACTCGTTTTCCTGCGGAAATTATTTCACACTTGAAACCATTTTCATGAAATTAGTTTTTCTTTGGCATTGTCAAGGTGGAAATCGCAATTGGCCCAAGGGAAGAATGCTGGAGAAAAACGAGAAACTCGGGCACGTCGCAGCCAAATGAAGTTGAATAAATTGACTCACTGGAGGCTTAATTCAAATACAATTCGCTAGCCGATTAATATTTTATAATTTCGAGCACGATTTTCAATTTCAGCTGCGGTCTAGAATCAGTGAAAGTTCACTCTTTTTCTTAGTTGTATTGTGAGGTGAGGAAATACATAACAATATAATTATTATTCGTTTTTAAAATTCATTTCAAAATGTCTTAAATCATTTGATTAATAAATATTTCTGGGATAGTTTTATAGGGGTATAGGCTATAGGAAAATAAATAAATAAAAAAACTTAAAAATTATTTTAAAATACTTTGAGATAAAATTTCAACTTTGAACTAATTATTACAAAGATGTATCTTAAATTAAATAATTATTATAAATTATATAATGAAATTATATATTTAAATGTATTATATAAAATTTTCTTAGTGCATTTTTCTATACCGTAACAAGTGGTAGAATTTTTATTTTCGCAGCCCAAGCCTTAGGCTAGTAGACATGCATTTGAATTTTAATTTCTACCAAACACCTTTCCCTTCAGCGCCTTTTTTTCTTGCCAAGCAGTGAAAGGATTTTCCGGAGTAAATATTATTTTAGAAGACTGCATGTAGCCTTTGTCTCCCAAGTACTTCTCAAATTGCGTTTTGAATAATTCAATTTTTAAGGACAATTGTCGCATCATTAACTGAAGTAGCTGCGGCGTCCTGCCGGCCATTAAAACTCCACCAGCCACGTGGAGTTAAGAGTCATGTCCAGGTCCTTTCCTTTGTCTGCTCTTGGATTAATTTTCCATTTCGGCGGAAACTAATCCTGTAGAATTTGCGTGGCCCGCCGTCTGCTGTTGAAGTAACGTGGAAGTTTTTGCTTCTAGCCTTAGCGAATTTGTTGGCAATTGTTAAATGCAATTGAATTTATAAGCGCGGCATAATTAAAATTAAGCAGCCGTTGCCAAAGATGAAAGTTTTTGCAAGTGTTGCACTTCCTGAACCTGGTTCTTTGTCGGAATTTAGTTTTCTGAGTGGCTTGTAAGTTGCTGCTGCTGTGCGGAAGTGGATTGTCCTGTCTTAAGTCCAGATTAAGAAGGAAACAGGATGTATCAGAGCTTTATTGTGTTGGTAAGGAAATATTTTAGCTTTAAAGAGTATCATCTCTTCTTTGAAGAGTTTCTCCTTTTTTATCCCTGAAAGATATACTATTTAATTACCCTAATAGATTAGTTAATTAATTGCTGAAACTATAAATGAAAAACTTAATATACGCCTGCATTCAGGCCTTTCATTCTTTCGGCTCTTTAAGAAAACTTTCCGCTTTAGTTTTGCATATGTAGCCACGTTCTCATTAGGAAATTTTCCAATTCCCAGAATGCATAAACTAATTTAGCTGAAATGTTTTTGCTTACAAATGGGCTGCACATCCCAGCAGTGGATTTCATCATTCCGTCAGAGCAGCGACAACTCCTCGAACTTGGCATGGAAAACAAACGAATTTCCGGGAATAGAAACTAGAAATCAGCGAGTGGAGAGGAGACCCGGACGGAAACGGAGACGGAGACGGGATCCAGCAAATTCCTCGCACTCGCATTACAGGCGGCGACGACAACGTCGACGATGGCCAAATGAGTCCTCGTCCCTGAATAAGGATGTCGGGGCTGACGTGAACCTGGGTGCCGAATGACGAGGCGAATGCGGATGCGGCTGTGAACGGACGTTGATGTGGATGTGAGTGAGTTGCTTCATGATGGAACGCCAAATGGCTTGTGTCTCTTTATGGGAATTGTTGTTTGTTGTGCTCGGTTTTAGTCTTAGTTTTGGTTTTGTTTTTCGCCGGCTGTCTGTTTAGTTCAGGAGATAAGCAGTTCGACTCGGATTATGGATATCCAAGAAAAAAGTTTTTTTTAGTAAGAAAAAAATTAAATTTTTCTTTGATAAGCTTACAGAAAAGACAAAAAATGGCCGCTTAATAATTATTCCATTTTTTTTCTAAAAACTTTTGTTATTTTTTTTTAATACAATTTTTGAAAATATATTTGTAGGACAAAAGTCAGGAAATACAATATCGGCTCCCTCTTACAACTTGAAACTAACACAGGTGACCAACATTTAAATTTAATTTAAGCTTACAAAATAAGCTTACAAGAAAGCCAAAGAATGACTGTTTAATAATATATTTTTTTTTTTCTAAAAACTATTGTATTTTTATTTTAATACAATTTTTAAAAATATATTTGCAGAACAAAAGCCAGGAAATACAACATTTCGCTTTGGGCTTCCAGCTTAAGACAAACACAGGCGATCTTTAAAATACATAACTTGCACAACACCTAAATTAAATTAATTTTTTAAATTATTTACCTAAAGCTAAAAGTTATGCGTTGCTTTTATATTCAAACCCATTTTAATAAGTGCCAAGGAATTGGAATTAAATTTAAAGGTAAACTTGCTTATGAATATTAGTTTGTTTGAAGTAATTCCCATTAGCCTTATAAACCTTATTTATTAACCAAGGTAATTTAAAATTTACTATGTTTGCTAACCAACTAACAATAAACTTTGAGCTTAGACTACTCTTGCCAACATTCTGTAAGGAAGAGAGAAGTTAATGAACGTTAATGCTTCAAAAATCTTTTAATCTGAATTTTTAAATGAGATTTGTCCTACGCTTTTGATTTTTATGTTAAAATATGCAGACGAGCTTGGCTAGCCAAACCTTTCTTGCAAAGCTTGGTCTATAACAAATGTATTTTTTTGTTTCTTGATTTGTGGTATATATTTATAAATTAAACATGAATATTTAATTTAAAGTACATATGCTGTTACAGTTTGGACATTATTTTATGCTGTTTTCTTATGGGTAATTATCATATTATATTTATCTTCAAGGCTTGAAAAGTTCTGGAATTTTTGTCTTATCTTTTTAAAGATAAGGATTTTTGGTAAATTACTATATTTGTTAACAAAATAATTAAGTAAACAAAAATAATAAGAGTATAAATTCAAATACATTTGTTTATCATTATATCGTACATAAGCAAAATAAATCATTTCATTTACTGGAAGCGAATTATTAGATGTTACTTTATTAAACAAATAACTAAAATAATTTCTTAATATATATATTTTTTAATATTCTTCATTAAATTTATCTTTAAGTTATAGTTATTATAGTTTTCGTTAAGTTTTTTGTTTGCTTACCAAAAAATTAAGTTTTGATATGCCACCACTTATCAAAGATTTTAATTTTAACCTAGTTTTAATAGTGAATTTGTGTTTTTTACACCTGCATTTGAGTTTTTCTATAAAAAAACTGAATAAGCTTAATTTTTTTATTTAATGAATATTTTTCTAAAAGGAAAAGAATAAATATTTTAAGTACAGAATTTGTAAAATTTTAATAAACGGAAATCCATATATTCGGATATTTCGTGTGTGCTAAATGTAATATAAAATGCAATTTCAGACAATTTTAGATTTACTGCCAACTACAGTTGCACAGAACTGCATTCTTTGCAATTTAAAATGCTATTAAAACCGCATTTAATTAAGATTAAAACTTACGCACGGCAAAAAGAGCGATGAATGGCTTTGGGGTTAAAATGAAAACCAGATAAAACAGAAACGGAATATACAGAAAGAAAACCAAAACAAAAAAGAAAAAAAATTATATAAAACCAAAGAGCAATAAGCATGAGATTTAAATGCAGTTTGTTGCAAAAATATTTTTTTGTAAACTTTACGCATTCGTCTCGACGATTCCGAGCGCCGAATGCCACGCCCCCGTGCTGCCTCCCCCCCCATTTGGGTATTTCGGTTACGAAAGCCCGATCACGAGGCCAAAACGAGCAACATTGTATGGCCCAGCGAGGGATGCGCGGAATGGGGTCCTTGAACGGCCGACGAATGAGAGTGCCGAACCCTCCGCCACCCCTTCCAGAGGCCCCGCCACACCGCCCACCCGGCGGCGCCCCCCGACAACCACCCGAAGCCACCCACCAATGTGTAGGCGACAAGGATGGACGTCGTTGGTTGGTCGTTCGGTCGGAGCCTATGTAAACGAGGCACGCACGCATGTGTATGTAGGTGACATGTACTGCGTCCTGCAACAAGAGTCCTGGCAATGGCCAAAAAGGCAGCGGAGTAAATGCAAAATCTGTAGGGAGCCCACACCACCACCCACCCGCCACATTGTCCCCTCCCGAACCCCTACAAGTTGAGGCAGAAGCAGGAACAACATCAGCGCAGCAAACATCATCGTCCTGTAGGGGAAGCGATGCGATTACGCTGCAACATGTTGCAAGGGGAGGAGTCTGTGACGACTGCAGTTTTGGCTTTAATTGTTCGTGGCAACACAAATTTCTGATGCCAGATTACTCCTAAATAAATAACAATTATCTCATGATTATAATTCTGCAATTGATTTATAAATTATAGTTTTATTTTTAAGAAATTTCAATTTGTTATCCTTCAAAATACATTAGTTTGGGGTTTGGTTCTTAAGGTAGATAGCAGTTTTCATTTAAAGAACTCTGTGAATATTATACACATAATTATAGGTAAATGTTTTAAAAAAAGTATTAATATTTATTAAATTTTACTTCTGCAGTATTTTTAATATTATATTAATAATATTAAAGGAGTATAATCAAAATGCTGCTGAGTTTTAGTTTTCGTTTTCAGAGGTTACAAGGTCATATTTTATTAATTTATTCCTGTGTCTCAGAGATAAATTAAACATTATTCAATACTTATTTAAAATTAATCGGATAAATTAATAGTTTTATAGTTAAAACGAAACCAAAGGGGGTTAGATTAGGTCATGGTTGTCAATAGCTTTTTAACAAATTTGTTTTTTATATAATTAGTTATGACAAAGATATAAATTAATTTACAACATTTTCAATGTAAGAATATATCCCTGATATTGTTTAAATAATAAAATAATCCCCTTAAGCAAAATTTTAATTGTTTTCTATTGAAACATGGCAAATACATGGTTATTAGTTTAAAAACTTATATGTCCATTTTTTATGTATATCTTTTTTTTTCTTTTACGAATAGAAATAAGTCTTGATTTACTTACTTAGACGTAGAATAAGCTAAAACACTGCACAATAAAGAAGTAGAGTTCTCTAAGGATTTATAATTTTAATATGTAAACAAATATATTTTATTCAAACTATGATTGCTATGAAAATTGATACCGATAATACCAAGTCTGAACACCTTGTGTAGAAAAGTAACTTAACAAAAGGGTATATAAATTATCTTGTTGGTAGTTTTAAGCATAGTTACTTTTAATAATCGACAAATAAAAAGTTTTAAAATAACGAAAATTGTATAATTTAATATTTATCATTATTTTAGTAAACTTCATTTATAAAACGTTATTTTGATTATGTCATAAACAAAAAGCAATAGTCCTGTGATCCTGGACTCTAAAAATGTGGTTTAAGCAGGATATGCTATGAAGTAACTGCTATAATAATTTGTATTTAACTTGTAAAGTTTTTCTTTTATTTAAGAAGAAAGAAGAAAAAAACAGGAGATTATCTGACAGCAATTATAAATTAATGAATAATATTTTGGTTACTCCTCTTAGCTGGCTAATTCTAATCAATTTCCGGTGATTCCCCTCACTCTGGGATGGCTCCCGAATGTATGCTACACTTACTGGCATTTGGGCCAAAACCAAAAGGCTGGCAATTAACACGAACAATCGAATTTGGCCATTTTCATTCGCCAAAAGCAAGAAACAACCGACCAGCAATACCCGATGTGCCATATAAGGGCCCAGAACTATATCCATCCAGCAATTCGCGTAGGTGGAGCACCGACTTATGTAATACTTGCTTTTTTGTTGTTCGCACTATTTTTGTTTGTTTATTTGCAGTTTTTGTTGTTGTTTGCTGGGGCGGAAGCTGGGGAAATGCTAGACGAGGACGGGTAGTTGCAACACGTTCGAATGCAGGTCGGTTGAAAAAAGTTAACTGCTGTAAACAGCGCAGGCCTTACAGAGAGAGAAAATCGGGGGAAATTCGAACCGAGTGAGAGCAGGACTCGCTTCGTGAAAATGCCGGCCACGTGGCTTGCAACGAAGCTATTAATCAAAACAGAATCAAAAAGGTCGCTTCTCAGTGTGTGCGAGAGAGAAACACGTGCCGGCCAACTTAGCAGAGGTCCTTTAACAGAGCTCTGGCCAGCTACGCCGGTTGGCAACTGCCGAGCCAACTTGGCTGGGAACTTTCCATCGGTCTAATAATAGATTTTATCAGCGCCCAGTAACCGATATGCTGGGGATTTACTTTGTGTAATTAATGGCTAGCCGTTGAGCGATTGTAAGGTGATTTAATCAAGCAATTAGTTTGGCAAATGCATTTGCAATTGCTCATTTCGATTTGCATTTTGTGGTGATCCATTAGGACGGGCAGAACGGGCAGAGTGGGCAGTCCCCCCCAGCTCTTTGCCTTGTGTAGAATCAAGTCGATTGCCAAAGTGTCAGAAATGTATTCTGGCTTTAGAGAGCTCAGTTTGTTTGTCCAACACTTGGCACGCACACGCAGCCCCTCAAGTACAGGGAGGTCTCTGGATTAAA
>JAEIIJ010001535.1:0-22875 GCA_018904815.1 Drosophila ogumai
ATTCGAAGCCATGGTCCTTTGGCAAACTGCAAGGGTATACAAATTTCGGCTTCCCGAATTCAGTTTCGATTCTTGTTAAATAACAGTTCATTAAATATGCTAAAAATGAACACAATTTTTTAATTTATAATTATATATATTATTAAAATAATTTTAAATTAAGTATGTGCAGATGTATTAATGAAATAAATCCATTTTTGGCAGTTATGAAATTTGCAAAAATTCTTAAATGGCCAAAATATTATTGCATAAAAAATATCGATTTAAAATTCCCATAATTCACATGTTCCAGGACTTCTTGGTGGTATATATTCCTCATTCAAACCTTAATTAATAGTAATTACATATTGTAAAAAACAAAACCAAACTCTTGTTTGCGTTTTTCTAAAAACTAAAAATGAATTAGAAAACACTTTGTATAGAAATCTCCTATAAAATCAGGAGCAAGTGCTAGTTTTTCACCTTACGCTTCATCGGCTCCTATAAAGCTGTAATAACTCCTGCCCCTGGTGACAACTCTCACTCCTTGGCAATCCTATCCCCTTGGTGTGCCCCTTTTTTTGTTTTTTTAAACTCCAAAATCAAAGTAGGCTACTCTAAACACACCTGTCATTATAGTTTCTATTTGGTGCTCGAATTTCCCAGTCGTTCATCAGATTCTCACCTTCGTAGACCTACAAAAAACCAAAAAACTTTCTGATTATTGCCTTTACCTGGCATTCAAATTCGATTTTGTAATACTTTTTGTAAAGCAACATCGGTTGTGCTTTAATTTTTCGTTCGCTAACGAAAGGATACTCGTAGTTGCTCGCTTTTTTAGTGCTTTCTTTCTTATTGGTGATATTTCTCTTTCGCATGAAAATGGAGAAGAATCCCCAAGGTGGTGAGTACAGGAAAGCTCGTCGGGAAGCCAATCCGTGGGGCATGGTTAAAAGCATTTCAGCATATCATTGCGTTTTTTTTTTTTAATTTTTTATATAAATTTGTAAAATAGCTTCACATTTACAAGCCATTATTTTTTTCCTTTCTTCTGCTTTCTTTTCCTTTACACACACACACATACACGCAAAAAAAAGTCATTTTGACAGCTAACATACACCAATGGACCTCAACACACACACCATCAAGTCATTTTGACACTTAACATACATCTACATATGCATCTCAACACACACACCATCAATCGCCATATTGTATTCTCCTTTTTTGACAGTTCTTCACACACAAACAAACACACACATATACACATATATGGTAATCTTCATTTCCTTCTTCCTCTACTTTTTCTCCCCCCCTCTTCCTTAATCAGACGAAACTATGGCTCGCGGCGAACAGGCCCCGGCCCCTTCCGGCTTTGTCAAGCTCTCGCCGGAGGAATCTCGGCTAATATCCCGCTCCCTACTGCCGCCACCGCCTCCTGCTCCGCTCGAGGAGGAGCCGCTGCAGCAACTGGAGGATCCCGGCCAGCACATGGTCTCCCTGAAGCCCAAGTTTTTGCCCAACCTAAAGAGCCTGATATTCCCGAAGATGGTTTACGAGCAGGGCAAGCGTCTGGTGATCACGCCCCTGTTGACCTATGACCATGATCCGGTGGCCGCCTTGCGGCTGCGCGGAGCACGCTGTCCCAGCTTCGAGGTGCCCCCGGATATGTTTCCCCGTGGCGCACCCATATGGAAGATCACATTCCTGCCGGAGGAGCTGCTCCCGATGGGCTTCGATGCCGGCGGGGTCTTTGGTACCGGTGTCCTGGCCCGCAAATATTATCCCACGGATTTGTTGAATGCCAAGCACAGGGGACAAACGCCGCCCCTGTTTATAGGACATCGCTCTAGCTATGTCCTACCCAAGGGGATCCAGGGGTCACAGGCCAAGGGCAATGGCAACGCCAAGCCCAGGGGGCAGATCCAGTCCCCACCCAAGCGTATTGAACCGCTGACACCGGCACCGCCGCCTGCGCCGGACTTCAAGCGCAGCATCCTGAAGCCCAGTGCCGCCGTTACGGCTGAGATGAATCGCCTCCTTGTCCTCCACAATGTCTCCGTGCTCGAGATGGTCGCTATGCCTTCCTTCCGCAAGCCACCGTCCCCCTATCCCAGCGCCGTTCCCGTGCAGATGCAGTACAACATGTATGCCCCGGATCTCAGTAAGGTTATCTTTCAGATGCAGGAAATTAACCAGATCACCGTGGCCGTCATCTCGACCGTCCATCAGCCGAACGTACCCGAGGTGGCCCTCTCCCTCATGGGCAACGAGTTGTGTCCCAGATTCGAGCTGCCCGCGGATATCTTTCCGGTGGACACCAATCGTTTTGGGCCACGTTTCCTGCCCCTGCGCTTCCTGCCCGATTTCTGTGATGCTGGGTGCGTTTTTGCGCCGGGCTCGCTGCCCAATTCGGTGTTCCAGGGCGCCATCCGTACGCACGTTGACGTGGAGCAGCATCATTACTCGATGACGCCGCCTTTGTTTGTGGGCCGGCGCAAGCAGCAAGTTAACAAAATCGACTCGGTGGCCATGCAGCTGAAGAAGCTGGCTTTGAGGAATATGGCAGCCACCAAGCAGAACAATCCGAGCACCGGGGTACCACCCCTACCCGAGAGCACCAAGCGCTCCAATGACTTCAAGATGTCGGCGGCCGCTGGCAAACCCAAGGGTTTTGTCCTCATCGAATCGAGCCATGTGCCGAGGGGCGCCATCCGGACGGATTTCTTTGGGGCCTTCCTCATGGGTTGCTTCTTTAAGATAATACCCAAGATTGATTGTGTATTTGCGTCTTGTTCGGAAGATGATGAAGATGAGGACGACGAGGAGTTCGAGGAAGTCCAGGAGGACCGGGAAGCTCAGGAGTTCCAGGAGGCGCAAGAAGTCCAGGAGTATCCGGATGCTGGGCTCAAAGTGGATAAAGCTAATCAGGCTGGAGAGACAGAAGTTGAGGGAGCGGCATTTGAGGAAGTGGAAATGGAGGAAGCGAAAGTGGAGGAGGTCGATGTAGATGTTGAGTTTATAATTGAGGAACTCGATGTTGAAGTTGAGACATTTATAATTACGGAAATCGATGCGGAATTTGAGGAATCCTTAGCTGAGGAGGCGATATCTAAGGAAGCTGAAGATGAGGCTGAGGAAGTGGTGGCTGAAGAGGCGGTAGCTGAGGAACCGAAAGCCGAGGTCAAAGTCCAGACTAATTCCGAAGAGAACGTAGCCGTAGAGTACCAGTCCCAGGAGGATTACGAGGCAGCAGAGGTCGAGTATATGGATTACGAGGATGATGACTGCGAGACCGATCCGTTCGAGGCTAATCCCGATGACTGCGAGACGGAGGAGTACGAGGCTGAGCAGACTGAGGGATCTTTGCCTCCAATGGAGTCCCTCATCGTCCAGCCCAATGGTGAGAAATCCAATCTGAATGGTAATTCCAATTGAAAGTTTACTTCATTTTCCCGTTACAGATGCCAATAACGATGACAACGATGAATCTTCGGAGAACGCTGGCTGCCCCGGTTGCACCAAGATTTTCAGCTACTTTACCGTCGACAGCAATCTGGATGATATTGCCGAGGCTGCCGGTGACCTGGAAACGGCCCGCTTCGAGGTCATAGTCCATCCCTCCGAGTTCCCGGGCATAAATGTGGAGCGTGCCGTGGAGCAGTTCCGCCAGGTCCTGGAGACCCGCAACGAGATTCGTGCCAAAATGACGGGCAGGCTTAATGCTCATGCTGCCAAGATGGAGTCGGACAACAACAAGATGCTGGCTTCACCAGCCCCGGCCGAGATGGCCGAGATGAGCAAGCGCGTGGCTCGAAATACCTGCTCGCACTGTGGCAAACAGCATTAAAAGAAATCGAATATATCGATATACCGATTGTAGATTTTGTTATGCAATAAATATTACTTTTTAAATAGTTTCTCGATTTTATTCTGGGGCTCACTCCTGACTTTGTATACATACATATAAGTAAGATTTAGCTTTGCGTTTTGGGGGGGGGAAGTTAACTATAGAGTGTGTGTGTGTGTGTTCCAGGCTGTGCTTTAATCGGAAATCGTTAATTGTTAATCGTTTCTTTTTTGTGTGTTTTTGTGTGGAGTATTTATTAGTTATTTAGTCTAGGAGGCCGAACCAAAACATTTAGATTTGTATAACTAGCAAAAAAAAAAAAAAAGGAAAAAGGAAAAGGAAAAAATATCTATAAATATGTATATGGTGTATTTACAATTCCTAATATTCAAATATTCATTACATATATTATTTCTCGTGTCTTTTCTCAAAACTCAAACTTTAAAAACTCGTTTAAACCAATTAATTGCTCTAGAATTCGATGGAAACACAGGTATTTACCAATTACGAGTAGTCGACAACCTTTTTCTCTGAATTTCTTGTTTGCTTTTTAATTACAAATAAATTTCACAACTTGAAAAACCTTAAATTTACAGATGCTTTTAATTGCTAGGACGTTCTTTTTTTAATACCCGAAAATCCAAAAAGAGAGCTCTTTAGATCTGGGAATCACTTCCGGTGCCAAGTTTGAGGGGGGGTAAAACGTAAGACAACAAAATTCACCTAGCTCTCTCTCTCTCTTTGCCTCCTTCCCTGCCTCGACTTATTACATAACGTCTAATAATAACGTTTAATAATATAATATAAAGTGTGTGTGTTATGCAAACTAATTTCTACGCAATTCACAATTCGCTTTTCGTTTATTTGTGTAATTTCTTTTCTTTTTTTTTTTGTGTTGCATTAACTTTAGTTATATTTTATATATATATATTAACTATATAAACTTTTTTTTTATTCATTTTTTACATGCACAATCTCATGAGGCCAAAAACGTAGACAATTTTGTTATTATTTCGTGTGTCGCTAGTGTGTGTGTTGTGTTGTGTTTACTCGTTACTCGTTACTCGCTCTCCTTTGCCTTTGCTTTTACCTAAGGGAACAAAAAAAATCTATAGAGTTAGGGTCCTAAGACTTATCTTTAGAGAGACCGACTGAAACTGAACTCCTTCGCCTTCGCCTTCGCCGCTTCCTTACTGCTTCGTATAGCATATTTATATATTTATTACATATATATATATATTTATAAGTCGTACTAGATTTCTTGCTAAACATTTGCTTCCTTTCTGACCGGAGATTTGCTGACAACAGACAATCCTTTGCGTGGCTGTGCTTCGTATTCGTATTAGAAGTATGCTTGTAATAGATGTATAAAGGGCGCGTGTGTAATATCAATTAATTGTAAATTGCCAGGGCTGATTTCTAAGGTGGACAGGAGATTGCCTGGCATATCCCACTCCCACACCTTCCTTCTCCTCCGCCAAAACAACATAGAAAATAAAAAGGAAACACGAGGGGGACGGAGGTGAAGGAGGCTGGAGATTGTGGCAAACGGATGATTGGAGATTTGGAGATTGTGTGAGTGTGTGTGCTTCGGGCTGAGTGGTTCGACTAGGTTGGGAGCGGTGCGTTTCGCTTAGATCTGGCCAACCAGCTCCTGTATGCTGCGCAGTAAGTCTTCCATATTTCACAAGAGATCCCGATGGAACACCCAGGTGTGTTTTGTGTGGGCAAACTTGTGCGACAGCCACTGCGACTCCAGCAGGTTGAAGCGATCCTGGCTCAAGTACAACGGTTTGCCGCGCCTGCAGGTGAGCAAGGATTTAAGCAAAGGTTAGTAACACATCACAGATGAATCATTGCAGGGGTAACACTCACTTGAGATCGCGATCCTCCTCATCAAAGTCGTCCAAGTAGAGCGAGCCCCATAGGCAGGCACGACGCCCTCTTATGACAATGATGTACGTCGAGGTGACCACCAGGAAGATGCCAATGCCGCCGCCGCAGGATAGGGTGTGCTGCACACAAATAAGAGTTGTAATATATTCAAAACACCAATTCCTGCTGCCACTCACCCGCACCGCCTCGCAGCAGTCGTTCTCCGCACAACAGTTCTGTTTGAGGCACACAATCGTCCCGCACAGCAGGCAGATGGAGCTCTCCTTGGGCACCTTGTAGCAGTTGAGGCAGGGCCGTTCGTGGTAGTACTGCCGCAAGATACAAAGCTTATTAGTTCCAGATCGTAACCCACTCGTAAGGTCTCTTAACTCACCGTAAACAAGCGCTCGTACTCGCGCGGCAGCTCGAGGAGTCGCGGCTGCTGCCACAGCGAATGCTGATTGATGAGCACCAGCTCACGCACCGTGTCCGTGGGCGGACGCACGTCCATTAGCTGCTGGCACCAGAACTGCGGCAGCGTCTGCTCGGTGCCGGGTATAAAGCACAGGCCCTTGCTGGCATTGAAGCAGTCCCAGTCCATGGAGTCGGTGACCAGTTCCAGGTAGTAGACGAGACGCACAAACTCCAGCGGTGGCGCCGATATCTCCGGCATCTCGTGGTGATACAGATGCTGACGCAGCAAGGCGGCCACTCGCAGAAAGGGCAGGCACAGCGTCTGCAGTTGCAGCTCCATGGACTTAAGGTTGACCTCGGATGAGGAGGAGGCAGATGAGGTAACACCAGAGGATGTCGAGGCGGCAGCTGCTGCTGCTGCTGCCGCCGAACTGCTGGTGCTAGGTATGCTGTCACGTCGCAGATGCGAAAGTTTGTTGGTGTGCCCCAGCACCAAGGCCATGGCCTTGCCCAGCTGCGAGGAGTTGGCCTGCTGTTGCTGCTGCTGATGATGGCCAAGGCGGCGTCGTGAGTACGTGCCAGAGGCTTCCCCAGAGGCACTACCATCGCTTTCGCTGCTGCTGCTGCTTCCATAGGTGACCAGTATGTGATCGCACTCGAGATCCGTGAGAGTGACGCACAGCTGGACCACTATTTGGTAGTACAGCAGGTTGTACATCACCTTCACCATGCAGGTAAAGTAGTCTGGAGAGGAGAGAAGGAAAGGATAACAGGAAGCAATTAATGCAGACAATGGAGGACTCACCCTGATCGAGATGCAGCGGCGCCAGCAATATAAACTTGAGCAGCAAGGCTATGGGATCCGCCAGCAGGCTGGGTATCAGCTCCAGGCAGTGCGCCGGCAAGGGTTCTGTTTCGCTTACGGGCAGGCCAGCCAAGGAGGCCCAACTGCTCCACAGTGGCCACTCCACCAGCACCCGGACATGCACGGACAGCACATGCAGCAGCGGCACAATGCAGTCCCGCTTCGGCTTGTAACGCGTGGCATTCGCCGAGCACAGCGATCCGCCACGCTGTATGATCTCCGCCTCCAGGTTGGTGCGGGCAATCGAGGTCACAAAGATGAACAGTTTGCGGAAGGTGATCGAGGCGCACTTAACCTTGCGCTGGGCTATGTTGGTCATCACCTCCATGGCATGGCCCATGGCCTCGGTCAGCTTTGTGGGCTGCTAAAGGTGATAAATAAAAGGAAATGGATGCATTAGACGGCATCTTTTAGGTATCCCTGTTCTATGTACTCACCGGTATCGTCTCGTTCTCCTTGATCAGATCGGTTAGGTCGGCCACGAGGCGCTCGAAGGGCTGATTACCCGAGCGCACCAGATGCGTGGGCCTGTCCAGCTGCGGGCTGAGCGGCAGCACCGAGTTGGAGAGCTGCCGGCACACCGGGCAGTAGAACTCACCGCGATCCTGCACAGGCTGGCGCTGGGTGGTGTACAGCGTTTTGAGGTACGCCTCCAGGCAGCCAAGATGGACATGATGGCCGCACGACTGCACATGGACGCCATTGTCGTAGGCCATGTTGTTGGAGAGATACCAGGACTCGTCGCCGAACTTCATGCTGAGCAACTCCGTGCGGCGTCCGAATTCGGCGGCCAGGCGGGTGGCATGCGCCAGCTGGTACTCATCCTCCACGTTTAGCGGCAGGGGCAGTCTCTCTGGTATGCGCCGGCGGTGGCCAACGATCCCACTGGACTCGACCAGCACCACCAGACCGATGGGATTCGATTCGGTGCTGGGCGTGGTGCAATTGCAGATGATGCAGTCGTACTCCTTCTCGCGCGGCTGCTCCTCGTACAGCTCCTCCTCGTCGTCATCCTCCAGGCCGTAGTCCATGCTGCTGGCCGCCGCGGCAGCCGATTGCATGAACTGCTTCTGCTTGTTGGCAAAATCCTGCATCATCTTTTGCTGGCGCTCGCGCGCCTTCTTGCGACGCTCCTCCTTCTCCTTGGTCTCACGAGCCTTGGCCTCCGCCTGCTTCTCCCGCTGGTTGGGCCACAGGCGGGCTCGGATCTCATCGATGCTCTGGGCGCAGAGCTCGTCCTGCTTGGCTATCTTGCGCAGCAGATTGCCAATGAAGAAGGGTCCGTCGCCGATCCGCGAGGTGGACACGTGGATGTTCTTGTAGTTGCGTCTGCCGCCGCCGGTACTGCCACGTCCGCGTTCAGCCAAGGCGGTGCTCGAGGTGCTGGCCTCATTGCAGTCCACATCCATGGAATCCTCGGCTCGCTCCTCGCCATCACTCAGCGAGAAGCTATCCAGGGTGCCCGAGAGCTGCGAGTGCAGCTTAAGCAGCAGCGACAGTATGCTCTCGTCCAGATTCAGCTCGTCTTTGTTGCTGCCGCCGCCGATGGCAATGTCCACGGATCGTTTGCGGGCTCCGCCAGCCTCGTAGTTCATCCGCCGGCCACCGCCGCTGCCACTGCCAGTGCCCACAGCACCGCTGACGCCCGAGGTGAAGCCACCAATGCCGCTGCCACCGCCGCCGCCACCGCCGCCGACATTCGATGGCACAATGTCCATGTTGACGCTGCTGCTGGGCACGGCCACGGGCTGGACCCGCTGGAAGGGCAGCAGCATGCCACTGCCCGTGGGCGTGGTCGGGGAGAACATCTCATTGCTGGCCGCAGGCGGATGTGTGATGCCACCAACAGCTCCACCAGCTCCGGGTCCAGTGCCAGCTCCGCCGCCGCCGCCTCCTCCTCCCCCATTGTTCGTCTCGGCTAGCAGGAGATCCCGGCGTATGGCCACCTCCATGCCGCTCTCCGGCAACGTAATCTGCTGCAGCGGAAAGTGAAAGTCGAGGGCGGCAGCTGGACTCATGTCCATGGCATGATCATCGCCATCTCTTAGCAGCTCATCCTCGTTGCTATCCTGGCGGATCACAACGCCCGTTTCGGCGACCACCGAAAGATCGGGCGGCAGAGCCACCTCCATGCCAGGCACTCGCATCAGGGCCAGTGCCTCCGATACGCTTCGTCCTCTGACACCGCCCGCTGCGGCCAGTCCACCACCGGTGGCTCCTGCTCCTCCTCCAGCGCCGCCTCTTGTGGCATCTTCGCCCTCCGATTCCGACTGACCAATCATTCGCAGCGCCTGCTCCGGGTCTGCGTCCACATCAAAGTCAAGATCCGAGTAGAACGGATTGGAGCGGTAGCTGGAGGTGACCACCTGCGGGTCGCGCGACTTCAGCGACACCTTCTTGACCATCTGACGGAGATTGCAGCTGAGGTTGTCCGTGGGATAGCACTGGAACAGCTTCGGTGGCTCCTGGCAGCCAGAGCCGTAGCCATGATGATAGCCTGAGCCGCCCGATGACTCCACCATGGCAGCAGCCGGAGGAGCACCGCTGCCACTAACGCCACTGCCACCCACATCCTCGCTGGTCTCCACGGCAATTTCGAGCAGAAAGATGGCCAAGGCCAGCACATGCTCCGAGACATCGCGCGTGTGGACGGCACGGAAGAGGATCGACAGGATGGTGGAGTGGAAGACGCGCGAATTGAGAATGCGGCAGGGATCGCTGAAGGAGCTGGTGGCGGGCAATGCCTGCGGCAGGCGGAACGGTGGCCAGAGATTACCGCTCGCCGGCATCTTGTCCTTGCTTTTCACATAGTTAGTGAAGCGATCCAGCGACGACTGGAAGTCGCGACGATGCACGGCCCGCAGGAGGACATGGAGGGGATCGTAGTGCTTCTCCCACACCTCGTCGATGGGCGTGAAGAGGCCCTGTTCCAGGTTCTCGCTGCCGCTCGACGGCGCCTTGTACACGGACAGCTTCTTGAGGAAGGTCTCAAAGTTCTTGGTGTGCACATTGCCCGACCGCTCTGGCATCAGCTCCAGGAGCTGCGAGTGCGTCTTGTTCTCCGTGGAGAGCAGCGCACTAATCTCGATGATGCACTGCGTGGCCTCGTCGTTGCCCAGATTCGTGCGACTCGTGACCAGCGTGGCCAGGAAGGTAAGGAAGCCCTCCAGCATCGACGACTGCTCCGTCTTCTGTGTCTGCTTCAGCGGCGCCGTCTCCAGCCACTGGGCCACGTCGAACAGCTCGATGGTCTTCTGCAGGAAGAAGTACTGCGGCAGGTTGGTGGCGCAGATCTGCAGAAAGAACAGATCCATGTCGGCCATCGAGTTGCAGAAGTTCGCCTGGATGTAGGTCATCGCCTGGCCCTTGATCTGCAGTCCATTGCGCACCCATTTTCCGGCCAAAATCTCGTAGAAGAAGCTCTGCAAAGAGGCGATTGGAGAGTAAATTGAGTTAAAAGTTATAATTTAAATAAAAACAAGAAAGGAACAGGAAAAAAAGGAAAGGATCACGGAAAGCTAACTTCGAAAAGCCGATTATAAATTTCATATTCGATAACCTAATGAATATGTGGCATCGATGACCGATAGAACTGAGCCGCCGAGTTATCGAAACTCGTTTTGGGAAGTCAACTCTCGGAGCGGCGCAGCTGATGTGCTCGCCAAGCATGCCAGCCTGCTCGCACCAATGCTGTGACCTATGTAGGCTGACTGCCGCCGCTCTCTTTCTCTCTTCCCCCCGCCAACAAAAAGAACCATTGGTGACAAAGCATAAAGCAAAAAAGCAACAACGAAAAAGAGCGTGTCTTCATGTGTTTGTGTGTGCGTCAGAGTGTCTGAGTCTGCAAGGGGCACAAAAAGAAAAACACAGCCAGCACAGCACAACACATCGCATTTCGTCTCATTTTTTAATCAATCTCGGAGGCAGCGCAGTGGCGTTTCAAATTCGAGCCCCAGAAACCGAGCCAAACTCAACTCTCTGTTGTTTATAGCGGCCGCATTCGCATTTCGATTTTCAGCGGGCGCAGTTGCGTGCTGGGCTGTGTGTGCGTTTGTGTGTGTGAGGGAGTGTGCGTGTGTGTAAACAATTCCCGTATTGGCGAAATTTAAACATAATATTTAAGGCGCCCCTCCGATCAGATTCTAAGCAAACAAATAACACACACACGCCGCCGCCCGCCATGATGGAGTTTAGGAAATGGGGACTTCCCCTGCTGCTGGTAACTCTGATATCCCTGCATCAACCGACACCGGCAGAAGCGCTGATCGAGGATGTCCTGGACATCATCCATGTGGTCAAGGAAGTCACCTCTGGTGTGCTCAAGGCCTGGGACATTGTCCAATCCTCGCCACTGGCAGCCAACATAGACTTTCCGCTGATGCGGGAGAAGCAGAAGAAGGTCTTGCAGCGCCTCAAAGAAGTCAGCAAGCAGATAGACCACACAGAAGAGCAGGTGAGTCAGCAGCGGTGGTTGAGAGTCACAAGCCGCCACTCTAATTTCCACCCCGGTTTCGATACCCTTGCCATATAGGGTATGACAATGATGTATACAAGCATTTTCATAAATAATTTCTTGTAGACATTATGTTCCCAATTATTTGCTATTTTTCTTTGTATTTACTAGTTTAATTTAAATGTTATTTGAACAAAATAAACACACAAATCATAAATTTTCTACCATAACTGCAAGGGTATACGAAAACCTACTCTCACGACTGAAACTCCTAACCTTCTTCTTTTTTTGGAATAACCCACTTCAGCACGCTCAATATGTTGCCTTGGCCATCGAATCGGTGACCAGCTATATGCACAACAATGCCCCCATTATGGCCAAAATGAACGATATCACGGACACGATCAACAGGATCTCATCGCGATACCAACAGATGCAAAACTACGAGGCCCACAAGGACAAGCTGGAAATGACCACGCTTATAACTTTTGCCGAGTGGACAGTGTCACCCAATGCCCATTCGGTGCACCATCTGATGGATCGATTGCATATAACCCTACTGGGAAGCGAGGATAGGGCCAATGCTACATCTAATAACCTGCTCGCGCAACTGGCCACCGCCTATGAGGTAATACAGCCGAGCTTTAATGACTCGATAATAATTTTTAAACCAAGATAGCAACATTAGGTGTAGGTTTTCTAGTCGAAAGGGATCATTATCTTAAAAAATTGAAGAGTTTTTTTGATGAGAAATGTATGTGAGATCTTTTAGAAGACCACTGTAGCTACCCGATTTGGGTATTACGTTCCCCTGTACTTAATGGTGGCTTGACTGGGATCGTGAATGGGGTGTCAATTTGCGAATCGCTTCCTGCACGGGCTACACTAACCCGGAATGAATCACTATCTCACGATCATGATAATGCTCATGCTCTGCTCTCCGAGGAATTGGATGCGGGTCTAGACCTGAGACGAGGCGCAGGGCCTTTAACTTTGGATGATGAGCATTGTAAACTCGACTTTCCGGTTGCTGCCGCGTCACTTATTAATTCGGCAAAAGAAAGTCTTTGCAGGGTATTAGTCACCGTCATCATTAAGTCGTGGTCGTTGTCGCTAAATAACGGTAAACAAAGCTTGAAAGCAAGAGCTTCCACGCACTTTATGCAAAATGCTCGCCAAAAACAGAGGTTCTCTGTCCCCCCTTTTCGTGTGTCGGTATGGTGTTCTGTATTTGTGTGAGGTCAAAGGTCTGGTGTCAACAAAAGACTGCGGGACAAGTTAAACAAAACAAAAATAAAAAGAAACACAGTGGAATAAAAACAAACGACAGAGGGCAATGCAGCAGTGCCGCCCCCATGGGGAGAGCAGCCCCAGCAGCGGCGGCAGAGAGCGCATCTCTTTGTTTGTGTGCATTGCGTCAAGGTGGGAGCGGGATAGCCCACGCACTGCAGGCAGAGAAGAGGAGAAAGAGCGGAAAGCGAGGAGTGAGAGCACTCACAGCTGTTTGCCATACCAATTACACGGGACAACAGTAACAACTACACGAACAACGGCAACTGTAACACAAACAATGAGAGTGAGAGAGTGCAACTTTCTAGTTATCGATTGGCTGTGCTTGTGCCAAAATGATCGCTAAATCGATTTCATTGTATAATTAAGTTTGCCAATGGCAGTGTATTATTTAAGTCGCCACAGCCGAGGGAATTTAACCAAACAAAAATTTGCTCAATTCGTGATTGCGGGCGCGCTGCTGCTGCTGCTCACCAATACCGATGCCTGCCAAGAATAAACAAAAACAACAATGGGGCACGTAAAAAGAGCTTCCAGTCGTCAGCGGATTCATCGTACATAAACACACTCACACACTCGCCATCGAGCGGAGCTGAGCGAAGCGCTTTAAAACTGAAAAAACTGAAAAAATCACAGTAGCCCACGACCAGCACTCAGAACCACAACACACACAGCAAAAGGCGTGTAAAAAAGTTAAATAGGCGAGCGCGAATTAAAGTAAATCGCAAATAACGCACAATCAGTTTTGGGAAAAATTTAAGTGAACAAAAGTCCTAAAACGGGACTCAGTGTTTTTGTCCCCAGCAAGCAGTGCTCTGTCCGCCAGTGCACAAGCAGTGCAAGCAGACAGGCAGGCCTAAGCAGGTGGACGCGTGTCTTCGTGTCTTCTTCTTCAACGAAGAAGGAAGAAAAAGAAGCTCGAAATATCCAGGAAATCCCCTTTTATACGTTTTATCCGCTGAGCGGATATTACTTATCGTTAATACGTACGCCACACCACACACACACACACACGCTCAAAATGGCGTCGCCTGGTATCGCTGCTAATGCCCTTGTCGCCACCGCCGTTGCCGTTCTCGTCTTAGTGATTTGTGGTGTGGAATCTGCCGCCTCCGATGGATGGATACATCCGCGCACCCCCCAACTGGAGGTAGACGCCATGCGCACCGAGTACATTGCCTTGGAGCGTGCCCTGTGGGATTATCTGGCCAAGACGGCCAACAGCCAGAATAACAAGGAGACGCAGCTCCGCAAGGTGTTCGATTCGCATCGCGACTTTAATGCCAAGCGCCTGATGGGACGCAACTTTGAGGAACATCGCTACGAGCTGCTCAATCATTACGAATGGTCGCTGCTGGAGCGGGATCTTATCTACATCAGCAAGCTGTACGAGGCCTACAAGGTAGTCCCAGAGGACGAGGATTAAACTCTTTTAGTAATCCGTTTAAATCGCTTCACTAGGAGACATTTGTGAGGCAAAACTCTAGCGCCCAACTGGATCAACTGGCTGTGCTGGATCTGACCCGGGAAGTGCTGCGGAATGACAACACCATCTCGATGCCGCGCATCCTGGCGGAAATCGAACGAGTGATGGTCCAACAGACGCTCTACTATCGCGCCATGATCGTTAGTTGACTATAGTATATAGTACAAGATACTTACTAAGAGATCAGGGGGATATTATTTATAAATAATAATCTTTGAAGGATAGACTGGCAGGATTTAAAATCTATAGACTTTGTACCCAGAAACAACTGATTTACGTAGCAACAATTCATCTCCCTTTAAAATATAGATTTTAATTAATGCAATTTTTACAAGTTTCTAAATGTAATATAGCCACGCGATCAGCCTAATTGGCCATATTCTGATGAATAGTTTTAACAGTTAAATAGCGATCTTAATGGCCAGATGTTACGAGCTTAATTAAAGCTAAAAACAAACAGGAGACTGTGCACGCTCGTGTTACCAAGGAAGGAATGCTTGCCGCAGCTGTGCAGCTGCTGGACATTAGCCCTATATAGCCATGTATCTGTTGACATTCCTAGTAAATATTCTCTCCATTCTACAGGTGTCCACCAATCAAATATGCAACACACAACAATCGGCCCAGCAGTTTGTGTACTCGCTGTACGCGGACATCGCTCTCACCGAACTGAAGGCCTACACCATGATGGAGTTCTCCTGGATGATGCTGCGCGTGTACGGCAAGGGCAACTTCACCCAGGAGGCCGAACTGATGCGTATGGACTACGAAAAGCGTACGGAACGCACGCTGAAGCTGCTCAAGGATGTGATGCTGCGAGCCGATCGCATCGTTTATCGCTGTGATCCCGACAAGTATGTGAAGGGTGTCAACTATGACGAGGTAACCCGGCTGCTGCAGGGCTACATTGAAAACGAGGTGGATCTAAACAATGAGGAGACGTGCCGGGAGACCTGTTCCTTCTACCAGTCCACCCGCAGTGAGGGCTGCTTCAAGGATCTCTACTGTGCCCGCCAGCCCCGGTGCTCTGGTCGCCTGTATAACTGTCAGTTCGTGGACAGCGACATGTGGGTCTGTCCATCCGCCCAGAATAGCACCAGGCGGTACGAGTTCATCGAGTATGAGAATGGACGCGTCCTGGGACAGAGGGCCAGGTGCACCAGGGGCACCACCAAGGTGGATAGCTGGTGGCGTTACCTACTCTGGCACTGCAGCTACTGTTTTTGCCTCTGCGACGAGCAGGGTCTCAAGTCGGATCGTTTCTTCAGCCTGCGGGATTCGGTGGCCGATGTCAAGCGCAACAGGTAAGAGAATGTGCTCAGCGGCGGCTTTGAGGATTCCCAAGAAATAATTTGCAATTTTTTGTAGGGTTGTGACTGGCCTGCGCTTTGTAAAGCTCAATCGCATCTTTCACTTGCAAATCCAGGAGGGCGAACTCCTGCCCCGCGGCGCCATCAATCAAAGCACGTTGGAGTGGAAGCCCGTGGACAAGTACAACATCTTTGATCGTGATGTGAAGAAGGGCGTCGACTATCACACCTTGAGCTACGAGAGTCGCACCATCGACCTGGACGATGTCAATACGGATGATAATAGCTTTGTGGTAACCGGCGTGCGATTCAGGGTGGTGGGAACCCATCTCAATCTGGAGGCATACTACAGCGAATTCGACTTCAAGACGGGCCAGCTCGTCCAGGTGGAGGGCAACAGCTATTGGAAGTCCAATGACAACACCGATGTCAGCAATAACAGCAAGGAACGAAGGTGGGTTTGTCTTTTGTCAAGGGGAACGAGTTAATATTAATATAATAATACTTTTCCAGGGAGAAACTGCGCCTGGAGAACGCGGATGTCTCCACGCGTACGATCACACCCTCGATACCTCAGTCGCGCCACAACCAGTACATTGACTTCACCAACACGGGTCTGGACAAGGATGCAGCGCAAAGTACAGTGCCGTTCATTGACATCCAGGACGTGATCTCGAATCCGCCAGTGCCGCTGTCTGGCATTGGCATCTACTACAAGGGACGCAATGGTTACGGCGGCTTCCTCGGCCCCAAGATCATCACGTATGACTTTACGCCCCACGTCCAGGTGCCCAAGAAAAAGTTCTAAATGGGGTCACGTAGGAGATGAGGCGGTGCCCGCACATATGTCATAGCTTTCTTAGTTGTACACACACACACCCTTGTCGCGTAGTCCAAGTGGAGGAGGGAGAACGAACGAAGCGCCAGGAGAGTCGCGAATATAAGTCAAATTATATTGGAATTTAGCCATAAACAAAATACAACAAAAAATAAAGAGAATCTGAATCTAAAAATCCCTCAGAAAACCAAAAAACAAGTCTATTTAATTACACAAAAGAGAGGAAGCTGGACTCACCTGGACACGGAGCGGATGGATCATCAGCAAAGGCAGTAGATACGGACGCGAGGGCAGCACTTCGCTCAGACTGATGCCCATCTTGGTGACCGCCTGGCAGACAAAGGCGGCCAAATAGCGATGCAATGGAAAGTGAAACGAGGCCTGCATCATTTCCTCCTGCAAAGGTCAAGTTTAAACGTTTTCAGCTGATTTTATACGCACTCCACTCACCAGCGACAGGTGCGCCTCCATAAAGTATATCGAGTCCAGCCACTCGTGCAGCGTCGTTACACAGTAGTTGATGATCTTCTTGGCCAAATGGGCATGGGTGCCGTCCTGCAGATGGGAGATAATCGACCACATGGGATAGGCACTGGCCTCCAGTTCGCAGGAGAAGGCCGCATAGTAGCTATTCGGCTCGAATTCCACATGCGAGGCCGTCTCCCGCACATTAACGTTCATGCCCTGGAGCATTTGAAGGAACTGGAACCACATGTCGATGAGGTTGTCGTCCCGCAGAAAGACCAGAGCCACCGATTCGTGCGATAGGACGTTGTTGAAGTCCGAGACTAGCGGCCAATAGCAGTGATCCTTCATCACCTGGCGGGTGCAATCGATGACAAAGTGGAAATTCTTGGAGGGATCTGTGGGGGCGAACATTCGATTAAGATCGAAGAAGAACCATGGTACGGTAGGGAACTCACCATGCAGCGTGTTCTGTATGAGTATCTTGGACATCATTAGCTTCAGGCTGATGATCATCACGTGCAGCAGCGACAGCTCGTTGACCATCTTGAGGGCTAGGCTCTCGTTGGAGAAGAGCTGGACGCTCATGTGCACCACACGGTTGCTGAGCGTGTCCGGATCGCGGGACATTTCCAGCACGGACGGTATGCGACTGTAGTGCATCACAAAGGTGCGGGTGAGGTGTTCCTATTGGGGGAAAGAAAAGGAGTTATTACGCCTTTATTTGGAGCTGGGTTCGCCGGCACACTCACTTTATAATCCTGATCGGGCAGCATGTTGAGCAGGAAGCAGACCAGGGTCTGCGGAAACTCGAACTTGAACGTCCAAAAGATGAACTCCTCGAGCAGTGTGGTGTGGACCAGGGTATCGCCAAGCGCCGGCAAATCCCTGTACTCATCGGGCGGCTCTGGATTGGGGAATCTGTTGACCGCATCCTCGTACTTCTCCCGGTTGGCCTTCAGGAAGCGTCCGTTTCGCGTGTCCAGACACGGTGCCTCCATGAAGTAGGCATATACCTCCGGATTGATCAGCGTGCGCGTCATCACCTTGCGCATTATCTCGCCCATGTTGTTCAAATCGATCAGCATGTTGGCAAACTCCTCGCACAGGTACGAGGTCATTGCGTGCACCTGGATCGTGGTGTCGCTATGCTCCCGAAAATGCTGCAACAGCCGGAACAGTAGCTTTGGCATAATGGCCTCGGCCACAGCCAGGAGATTATTTGGCACCGGATCGCGATTCACCCGATTATTGATGCCATGATCACTGCAGAAGCCCTCGGCCTTCATCACGGATGTGTCGCCGCAGTCACAGGCACCGCCCGCCTGGGACAGGAACATGTTGAAGTCGTGGTTGGCATGATTGCCCTTCTTGAAGCAGTCGCGGCAGATGGACATGCAGGGAGAGATGCCGCAGGTGCGGCACCTGTATGCCACCACATGGGGCACCCAAACCAGGCCACACTTGGCATGGTTGTCATAGCTGCGCACTGTAAACACAGAGAGAAAGAGGGTGAATACAATTTTAATTACGAATTAAAAAGCTGAAGAAAGGTTACATGGGTTTATAAAAAATACTAAACTTAAGTAAAATAGATCAATTAATAATTTAATTTAGATGGATTTTCTGAATTATAGAAAAATATGTTTACAAGTGTACATTTGCGTTGCTCGTGTAAAGACCCCCTCTGAGTTTTATTATTAATTTAGAGTATTAGAGCGCTGTAACAATCAAGTTTACGATTTGTGTGACGCTTTTAATTAGGTTACAGAGCATAAAGTTATTACATGGTAATTTTCAAAGCGAAAAAGTATTATTTTTATAATTACTTATGGCTTATTTCTCCTATAAAAATGTTGGTTAAAAAAATAAAATAACATTACTAAAAATTTCTTCCCATCCCAATCATCGAAATAATCGATTTAGATTTTCGAATGACCACCTGTGAATTGGCGAGCGATAACTTATCGCGAGGTTAATCGAAAGAAAAAAAAAAACCCCGTCGAGGCCAGCTGTTTTTGGCCACCTTGCTTTTGCGCTTGCCATTGATATTGCTATTGATTTGATTGAGTTCCAAAAATAAAATGATGCACTCATTGCTTAGTTAATTTCGCTTGTTGCGTGACTCTTAGCTTTTGTCTTTGGGCTACCGCTGCCGTTGCCGTTGCGTTCTGGCTTGGACCTTGTTAGCTGAAAAGGTCAACGTCGGCCGCAAGCGGAAGGAAATCAATTGACAACAACAACAACAACAGCAACAGTGGCAGTGGCGGTGGCGGTGCATCGAAAAGTTGATTGACAATTTTTGTAAATGGCGATCGATCGTCAGCCAAGTTAGCAACTATCTGCGTCGCCCGCGCTCGCTCCCGCTTGTGCTGGCCGCCATCTACCCATCCCCCTCTAACTGAGAACTTTTGGACAAGGTTCAGTGAAATCGAACGAATCAAATCAAAGAAGTGAGTGGGAGCGAGGCAGAGGCAGAGAGTGGGGTGGGGGTGGCAGTTACACGGTGCATGGGAACGGAAAGAAGAGGTGCTGCACACACACACTCTCGCAGAACATAACGGTCTTAGTTGGTCGGTCAATTGCCGATGACAGCTTACAGTGGGCCGCACACATACACTCATGCACGTTGTACACCGCACCCACTGTGCGTGAATTGGTGGCGTGTTTTGTCAAATCAACAACAATGACGACGGTCAATAAACCTTTGCAGCAGCGCATTAATTTCATGTGCAATTTTGCAATTGTTCCTCCATGTAAAAGGCCATCTAGCATAAAGCGGTGATAAAAGGTGTCATGCTAACCAAGTGGCAGTGTACATTTATGTTTTTGTTTCACTTTTTTTTTACGGATGCTGCGGAAACATTTATTACGCAAGGCCAACAGCTGACACAGAGGCACAAAGTGCATGTTGCATTCCACTGTGCGTGAGTGTGTGTATGTACGTGTGTCAGCCAGCGCAGCCTGCGTCTGTGTGAGCTGACAAGTGGGACAAAACGAGAACGAACGGCAACCATAAACGATAAAAGCCACTTTGGCGACATACGCAGCCTGGCACAAGAAATAAGTAGTAATCATAAAAAGTATGCACAAATACGGCACACACAGCATGGCAGATAGATGAGCAGTTGAGATTAAATTGGGCTAAAGTTGACTCCCCTAATCAGTGCGAGTGTGTGAGTGAGTGAGAGCGGTTGATTGCTGTTGCCATGGTGGTGCACTCGCACCGTGCTCTTCATGCTGGCTTGCACCTTGCTGTTATTATGCTCTCTCTCTCCCTCTGCCGCTCCCACACCCTTTGCTTTGCGTGCCCTACAACAATTTCATACACACACAAACACATACATATACAGCGCACAGGTATGTCGCACTCACACTTGCAGCGTTTCAGGGGCAACGGACTTGCCTGCGATCAGCTGGTCGCGATAGAAATGCAACATATATCGATAAATCGCATGGCAAAAAACTGGAACTCGAACTCGATCTAAATTCGTTTTCGTCGGGTTTTATGCTTACCAATTTTAACAAACTCCTGTGGCGTTCGCCCGCCGGCAATGAGCCATCGTATCCACTCGATGTTGTCCGGATTATCGATGGGCGTGCCCGGATTGAACAGGGTATCCATTATTGAGTCGAGATCGGGCGTGGGTCCGCCGCGGCAGCACTCTGTGTTGATCAAAGCGGCCACCTCCTTGCGGCTGCGCAAACTAAATGAGGAGGCGCCAAAGAAGAAGCTGGCCTTGGCGCCCGCATCCCCACCCGGGGCTCCTGATCCGGATCCCGTTCCAGAGCCAGCTGCCGCTGCTGCTCCGGCTGCTGCAGATGCTGCTCGTGGCGGCGGCGGGGGCGGTGTGGCCGCCGCTACACTTGAGTCCCAGTCATGAAAGGGGGAATGCGAATTGCTGGCTGTGCTGGCGTTGGTGGTCATGCTGGCTCCGGCCACAGCTGCCGCAGCGGCCACGGCAGATGCACCGCCGCCAGGAGTGGTGCCGCTGCCATTGCCTCCGCCAGTAGTTCGCGTTGTGGCGTTCATGCTGGTGCCCATCACTGCAATGGGCGCATTACTGTGTGGCAGCACATAGACGGAGGACAGGTCTACATCAGAGGCCTCGGCGTCCTCCTCCTCCATGGCCTCGCGGTCCAGCTCAACCGCCTCCTCGTCCTCGATGCTGATATCGGCATTGGACAAGTTGTCATCCTCGTCCATGGTTCAGGATGTGTGTGAGAGAGAGCGAGGTGGGGCGCCTGTGACTGGCGTTTGGTATTTGGTTGTTGTTTGGTGACGTCGCCTCGCGGCTGCTGGGATGACTTGGTTCTGGAATTCCACTTCTCCGTTTTTTCTACGCTTCTTTCTGGGGGTTTTAAACAAGTTTTCTTTTTCGGCTGCCGCCGCGACTGCGACGGCTGCTGCTTCTGCTGCTGCTGTGCTACTGTCGGTGGTGGCTTCTCCTTGCCCAAGCACTGACTGTGTGTGATTTCTTGTTGTTGTCTGCGGACCGAACCGACTTTGTTTATTGGGGAGCGAGCACTGCACTGTCTTGGGTTTCGTATTGCAAATTTTGGAACGAAAAAAACTAGAACTGTGATCACTAGGGGGATTAACTGTGTGTTTGGCGATTTTCAGAGATATTGACGATTATATTGACGAAACGACGAGAAAACAAATAATTTCACAACACCAAAACATTCGTATCTTGACTTTGGGCTCAATGGAGACTCTGCTCTGACATCTCCACTACGTTCTACTACAGCTGCTGCTGCTTTGGATCTGGGGCTCTGGCTCGGCTGGCTATCGGTTGCTCGGTTCAATTGACGTGACGTCGCCCGCCCGGCCAGTTATATCCCCATCGTCCAGGATCAGAGTGTCGTTGCTCCTTTCCGGCCGCCAATTGTTCCCTTTGGTAATTTCTCGATGGCTGGGCTGCGCCTTGGATTTCGGTTTGCTTTGCTTTTCACGCTGTTTCATCCGCGAGTCTTGCGAATAAGAGATACGCACACATACTCGCGTCGCGACACACACCGAACACACACGCACACTGGCAAGTGTGGCCAAATATATTATTCGTGCATTGAACTCCCCAATTACACCTATATTTGCGCTATGTCCGGCAATCTGTGGTCCTGCTCGGTGGCTATCTATTGTCCGTGGTCCTTTGGCAGCCCGTTTGACCGCCGCTTTAATTTGGAACGCGTTTAATCCTGGCAATTTCGATTTGCTTGCTCCACGAATCCACGAATTTAATGACTAAAATCGATACACCAGAGTGCAGGGATATCGATACTATTGAATGGGCAGTATCGCATAAACACAAAGCTATCGATAGTGGCGCCACCGTTCGATGTTGTTCCAAATTATCGACACTAAATTAAAAAATATATTTAAAAAAAAAGCAATTTAATGAATAAGAATTCAAATTATATTTGATAATTATTGTTTTTTTTTTTTATAAAATTGAATTATAAATTTACTTTAATTTCTTTAAAAGGAATTGCATAAAATAAGATTTGGACTCTACACCAAAAAAATAAACAAAAATATAATAAAAACTATATAAATTACTTAAATTGTGTTTTAAAAAGTAATGCTATATCTTTTCATAATTATGTCTTACATGCTTATAATATTTAAGATTTGTAAGACAATTAAAAATACTAACAAATTTATTATTTGTTAATTTGTTCCAAAAATAAATGAAAAAAAGGATTTTTAAATTTAATTCGCATGCGTAATTTTTTTTTAGCCATATTGGGTAAAAAATTAAGCTATAGATGAGTGCCAAAATGTGGGCCACAAGGCGGTCTCCTAAAAACCCCAAAGAAGCCACTCTCATTTCCATTTGTTTATTTCTACATTTATGCTGAATTTTAGATAAAAAATAAACGCAGCAGAACAATGGGGCCTCTACAGACGACGACCACGGCGACCGCCCTTCCTGCGGGTAGAGTCCGAAGGGATGGGAGTCACATCCTCGATGCGTCCAATCTTCATCGAGGAACGGGCCAGAGCGCGCAGAGCGGACTGGGCGCCGGGTCCGGGGGTCTTGGTCTTG
>JAEIIJ010001537.1:0-12100 GCA_018904815.1 Drosophila ogumai
TAGGTTAAATATTAAATGAAAAATAGGCTTATAGATATAAATATTAACTTGGTGAATAATTTGAAAAAGAAAAGCATAAGAACATTGTATATTTTAACGTTTTAAATTACGTTGTGCTTCAAATTATGTCCCCTAATTATTGATACTTCAGTTAAAAAGATCAAAAAATACTATTTAAACTTACAACTATTTATTTTATCCAAGAAACACTATTATATTTTAGTCTCAGAGTGTAAATAAAACCGTATACTGTACAGACTCTTCCCACTAAAATTCTTAAATATACTTTCTCTTGATGTTTTTATATAGTTTTCCAATCTCAGCCAAAACTTTCTTCCCACAGCCAACAATTACAATCTCTGTAGAACATCAAAAAGTAGACTTTGTTGCCATTTGGTATAAGTAGCACAATCAGCTCATGAAATTTGAGCGCCAATCCGCGAGAATCCTCCTCGCCTTCAATCCTCATCATCATCCGCATCCACATTCACGGCAGTAAGAGCCAGGCATCGGTTGGATCATTATGATCCAGGTTAGTAATCAGCACCCAAGAACAGCCACAAAGAGTTGGAATTTTGCACAGCACAAAAATCTCAATTAAAATTGTTATAGGTTGTTAATTGTTACAAGTGATAAAATATTAAATTTTATTATAATATAAGTCTATGTGGGATGTTAGTTTTATTGTAATTTTAATATAAATATTTATTTTTATATTTCTCTGTGGTTTTTTATATTTTTCTCTGTATTCTGAAGCTGAGGCTGGAACTGAGGCCAAAGATGCTTATCAGGCTCAGACAGGAGACGGGAGATTGGAGACAGGAGACCAGAGACCCGAAGACTGAAGACTGGCGACTGTTGACTGCAGTTTGGCATGTCAACTTGGCCAAGGACCTGCGCCAGAGTCTGCACCAATTTATGATCGACAGAAGACCGAAAACAAGGAGAAAAAGCATTGATAAAAGTATAAAGAATAATAGATACTCTTTAGTTCAAAGAAAAATTAATTTCCTTAAAGACATTTTTATTTTATAGAAAATATTTATTTACAAAAAAAAAAAACATAACTCTTAAAAATTAACAAGCCTCTTTTTTGAAGGTGAGATTATCTTTATATTTATTAATTTTTTTAAGAGGCTAAAATTTAGTAAGATATATATTTTTTAAAAGAAATTATTATTAAATTGTATTGCAATTAAATAATTTTATTTCAAGGAATACGCTTTTATAGCTTAATATTTTATATCAAAACCTAATGTTAAAGTATTCTATTAAACGCATACTCTCAAAACACACAAACTCCGCCCGCGTTAGGGTATTAAGAGACAGGATCGAGCCTCAAACAGAGGCAATGGGGTGTTGGCATACAAAAATGATAAATTCTCATCAAAAAATATTTCACACTGCGGGATATCATCAGGCCAAGATCAAGATCAGTGCACTGGAAGAGGATGCCACAAAAAAAAAGAAAAGACACCAGCAAGCAGCAACGAGAGAGCAGATACCACAAATATTTCGAAATTATTAAAGATCATGCAAAGACCAAAAAGAGATTTTTGAAAAACACGCGCCCATTTTGGCTTAATTAGTGAAACAAGCCCAGCAACTGCGACTTGGACACGATCTCTGCTCGAAGGCAGCATCGCCAAGTCGATTTCGATCTTGATCTCTTAAATATCGTTCGGCTAATTAAAATTTATATATTTTAAGGCGCATAGTTTCTCGTTTGAGAGTCGCCACGCTGCCTTATTTTCTACCTCGCCTCTCTCCCGGTCTTTTGTGTTACGTGTTTTTCCCCGATTGAACCCATAAATCTTATTGATAATATGATTTTATTAACTTTTAAATAGGCAAAACATTTGGCGCCTGTGTTTGACTCACCACCAAGCATCCGATTAAAAAATCAGGCAGAGAGGAGAATACAAAAAAAAAAACGAAATCCATTTTTAAATGGAATTCATTTAAAACTGAAGTCGTTTTGACAACCAAATTAGAGTACATACTGTGATATTTGTTTTTGCCTTTTCTGTGTATTTCTCTGGTCTTTTTTTAATCTTATTTTTTGTTGTATTTTTTTCGCCTGCATATTTATCAGAGTTTTCGTTGTGTGTTGGTTTTTTTTTTTTTTTGTTGAATTAATTAAGTATGCAAATGTGGTTTTTAGGAGGTTTGCGTTTTGCGGTACTTGCCACGCACCAGCGATCAAACGGAATCTGGGCCTCCGATTAAATATATATTTAAGCATGAATATACGGAAATTCCTTGTGGCGTTATTTTTATGAGGTGAGCTCATAATTTTCGCTGTATTGCTTAAAATCCACACCAATCTAAATTGGCCTTTTGGGTCAAACCCGAAAGTGATTAGCGCTCGTTTTTTATATATTTTGTTGTATTTGTTATTAAGCATCTGTTGCCATGAAATTAGCTTAAAATGTTTGACTCCCCAAGATGGCTATAAATAAAATTGGGGATTTTTTAAGCATATACAAAAATGGGTTAAAAGAGGCCTATGGACTGGTCAGAAAAAACATGCACTGGGTAATGGGATTATTAGCCATACTTTATGGGGCTATGATACTACATTTTGGCTTTTATTTATTAATGTATTTAGTTTAAGGTATTTAAAATAGGATTTACTTGATATAAATAGTATTTTCTTAGTTCAATTTAATTTGAAACGGTATATTTCACGGTCGCCAGTAGGATCAAACAAATTCTTGAAAATATGCTCACAAATCCCATTAATAAATATATAAATAAATAATATTATTCCTTTGCACACTCAACAACTCATATATAATCATCTACAACAGTAAAACCCAATGATATAGTCCTCTCCTATGACAGTAGGTTACCTCCAAATAAATATCACAAACCACCAGACAGCTGTCTTAAGCATTCAGCTCTCAATTGGAAAAAGGTAAACAAAGCCTTCAGCTTATGACACAGACACAATGTTGCAGTCAGGACATGATGGTGGCCATTGTTTTGGGATCTCCGCTGGCGAAACTGTTGACATGTGTCAATTATAAATGTCTCAACTTCCAAATAAAACCGCATGGGACAAGCTCAGGATAAACAGCTAATGACATGCATAGCAAAGGAGCTGCAGAAAAAAGACAGAATTAGCTATAAAATGAGGTTGCCTCGGCGCAAGGAAGATCCTCACCCGAAAATAATAAAAACATGTGAAATATGTTCGGGCAGCGCTACGATATACGTCTATACCGATTGTCAGATTTTATGGCCTATTAAAAAGGCTGAATCATTAAGCGCTCTCCGTTCGGTTTTCTTCCTGGCCCGGGCCAGGCCAGACCCACGGGCACACACACTCCGCCACGTCCTCCTAATTGATGTTAGTTCATAATTTTCCTTTGGAAAATGTAGCAATTAATTGCCGTGCCAATAAAACGCGTCGGTTCCCCACTGTGCCAACGACGCACATTGCGCAATGGGCGCTGCATAAAATCCCCGAACCCCAGCGCGACCGTGGGCCAATAAAAGTTTACAAGACAAAAGCCACAGACAACCCACAAAAACAAAAAAAAATTTTAAGGAAGAGAAAACCAAAAACTAAAAAAAGAACAAGTCAAACTTTGACCATCAAAGAAGAAAACAATTTGGCCAGCAGAAGAAAATGCGATTGGAATTTGAAACCTTTGACTAGATTCTCAGTGGATGCTCTTTGAAACGGATTTGCTATTTGCAATTTGACCCTGTTTTTTTTATTCCTTATGATAGTGCCCATAAAGTGTTGGAATTTTAGAAATTTTTCGAGATGTGTGCCACCTCCACTTCAATGACCTCTTTTTGGAGGACATGAAAAAAATTCAAGAGAGTTTAAACTCTAGATTTGTACGGAAAGAACCATTTTAGATCCTTAAAAAGATCGTAAATATAGTCTAAAAAAATTGTAGTAATATTCTTAGATAATAAAATGTGTTGGTTTGTTTACGAGTTAAGAATTTTGTGTGGTAAATATATATATGAATCAATTTTGGAGCTAAATAAAAATATAAAATAAAAATTAACAAGCCATAAATAAGGCGAAACAAGGTATTTATTTGTACCTTAAAAAATATATTTTAACGTATTTTACTCAAAGATAAATTAAATTGTATAAACCTGAGTAATATTAAGAAATGTAAAACTAAGATATATTTGTTTTTTCCCAATTGGTTATAATATTTCACAATATTTTTTATAAAATTATGTTTTTAAGTATTTTTAGTATGAAATATTATGCTTTTATTTATAACTTTCACATCTTAAACAATTTTCTCTTTACTTATTGTTAGTTTTCTTAAACTTATTCGCTAATTTTTAATGCAAATATCATTAAGAACTAACTAAGCTTCTCCATAGAGTATCTCCGCAAGTCTCTTGTGGGTGTAAACCAATTATATATTAGTTTTACGATTCTATATAACCGACGAGACGATAAAGCCTCATGTTGGTAATTAGAACAACAACAACCGCGGCCATCTGTGTCATATATTATAAACGTTTTCCATGATTTGTAATGTGGGGAAGAGCAGGTATCATTAGATAAAGTGAAGGAGGAGTGGAGCCATAATGCTAATAGCGCAGAAGATGCCAAGGTTACCCCACCCGTCTATCCCCATATAGCGTCGATATATAGATATATAAACGACCGCCAGGCGATCGACCCACCGCTGCTTCTACTAGATCAGCTCCGTTCCGAAGTGATTTATTGAAAATTAAATTTTTCAACCAGCAGAGGTCGAGCGTTGCTAGAAAAATAAATAATCGCAAAGGCAGCAACCACTAAAATTTGCAGGCAGCAGCAAGTTAATTATGACTGCGGTTAGCCAGGCTAACAACGGCTGGTGGGAGGGGAGTGTGGGGGGATGGTTTGTGGGCTGCTGGGCAGGGATATGGAGATGGAGAGTTCCACAAACAAGTGCGCCAGGTTATTTTGCTGTTAATTAGTCTTACGTGATGAAACTTCGTAGTTGATGGGAGGTGCCCACAAATGGCGACTCCCCATGACTATCTCTATCTTTCTCCTTCTTTCCCCATCTCTTTCACTCACTTTAGCTTTTCTCACTCTCTCTCTGGCTTGGGCTTTCCCCTATTTTGCGGCTTAGTTAACCCTTTGAAGGGAAATTACTTTTCCAGACACAATTGGAGCTGAAAAAGAAAGAATATTGAAAACTAAATTAGATTAAATTGCTTAATTTGTTTAAATAAAATTAAAATAATAATTTGGAAATATTAAAATATGATCTTTAAAGTGAAAAATTAAAAAAGTTTTATCAATGGAATCAAAATAAGTGGGAAAACAGGTATAGAAATAAATAATCTTGCATGGCGAAGTGCTAACTCCTTCCAAGTTTATTTTTTGATTTTACTCAAATTATGGAAGAACACTTGTAAATTTTTATTTTTCAAATTTTATATATTTAATAAGATTGAAAATGCCTTCTTCTGCCTTTTTACAAATATTTTCAGCTGACTTTTTTAACTTGTACCCTGATGGGTTTATATCTTCATAGTCTACCCTCTTCGTTACCCTCTAGATACCCAACAACGCCACCAACTATAGAGGAAAAAAGTACAACAACAAAAAGGTGTAAAGACTAAAAGGCTGTAACCAAGCCAGCAACAACAACTAATCGAGCTGGTCATCAATTGACCAAAGCCAGGTAATGGTCGGTCACAGCCCAGACTTCTTTTTTTTCTCCCCCGTTTATTATTTTTTTGCAGCCAGTCCTCTCCTCACGAGACGGAAGACTCGGGCCATCGACGATCGATCGGAACGACAACGCGCCCATATAGACGAAACTGAGGGAAAGATTCAGGGATCGAGAGGAGGTGGGGCGGAGGACGATCGATCTTGGCAGCAGCCGACGAAGAGTCATCCAGGGAAAACCAAAGGAAAAATAAAAAAAAGCAAAAATAAATAAAAGCAAAGTGGGTGAAGCGAGGCGGGAGCTGCAGGCGGGTGGCCGAAACAAACATAGCCACACATGCGACGGCTGACGAAAAATGCAAAACAGTGGAACTTGGTCTAAGGATATTTAAAAATAAATAAATGGCTAATAAAATTAAATTAAATTTATATTAAATTTAAAATTTACTAATTTACAAGTAATTTGATAATAAATTTATTGAACAATAAAGATTTTGTATTAACAGAAGTTAAAACATAAAACTTGATTTCTTATTGAAAGAAATTATTGAAAAAGGGATTTTTGAGCCATAGACATATATTTTATAAAATTTTTAAATTTTAAATATTTAAAAATATATATTTTTAAACCTATTATTAAAAAAATGAAACCACTGTTACATCGATTTGCCTCGCCCGCCGCCATCGACATCATTTGGCACATGTGAACACCAAAAGAGATATGCCCACCGACCGCCGCCAACCCCCACTCCGATCCTGATCCCGATCCCGTCTTCGTGTTCGTCTCGGAGCCGAGTTTGGAATATACGAATTCGCTTGACCGCTCCAGCGTCCAGCTGTCCGTGTGTCCATCGAAGATCCCCGTATGGGGCGAGTCGACGGGCGGCCAATTCACCTGTCGCGCCGTTTTGTTTGCCTTACGCAAAAAAAAACAAAAATAAATAATAAAAAATAAAGAAGGAGGAGCAGCGGAGGAGCTGCGACCTAGTCGTATGCAGCTTTATGCGAAAATTCCATGAATCTGATCGTTTCGGTGGAAGCGTATTAGATATTTGGCATTTCGGCTTTCCACTGACTGACGTACAATGCCAGAGCCAGGAGGAGGAGAGATGGAAAAAAAGGAAAACCCGGCGGGGTCAGCGCACACACGTGACCCCAAATGATCGATGGAATTGCCGAGCTGAGGAGTCTGCAGAAATTAAATGGATTATAATTATTATGCATGGCACGTTGCAGAGCCTGGCTCACTTTTATTGTCAACCAATAAAGTGGCCAAGAGGGCAAAATCCGGCGAACAGGCCAACATGTTGGCCCGGGAATTGATTTGGCCCGCAGCGACCATTAACAGCCGCAAAGCCTTAGCCACAGATTCAGATTTTGGCATCATCATCTTTGGTCGGAGAAGCCAGGGAAATAACCCTAAAGCCGCTTTGGATGATGATCATTGGGCTGCAGGGGCCGAGTGGATGACATCAGGTGCAGTCACAGTGGGACTAAAGTAAGGAAAATGGGAAAAATTACAGGAAAATATGGCAAGAATAATTCAAAAATATTTATTTTAACAAATTTCGCTATGTTAAATTATATTAAAAATAATGTATAAACTTTTAATATATTTAAAAATATTGTTTAGCTTTAAAAAAATCACCTAAGCTCAACTGTCTGGCTTGGGCGAATTCCTGCGGACATTTTTGCTGAGCTTAAAAGACACAGACAACGAGGCATGTAACAACATAAACAACAGAATACTATTTGGCCTTTTGCACCTTTTTGGCATGAGCAACTTTTGGTAGTGGGAAGCGGCTAAGAAGCAGGAGGAGGAGGTAAGGTGGAATCTCCCCGGGATGAGCTGTGTGCGCCGCGAGAGATCTTTATTTCAGGTCGAGGCGGCGGCCGATCGGCCAGGCCGACAACGCCCCGAAAGGCACAATTAAAATTTCACGCTTTTTTTCCCCAAGACCAAGGGGCCGAGGAGATGTGTGACCATCAGGACCAAAAAGAGACACCACCTAGGAGCCGAAAAAAAGCAGCAAAAAAAAAAAACACAAAACAGAAACACCTTGACCATTTTTGGGCTTACATTTTAGCCAGCGAACGAAAACAGTGCGGCGGCATTTTCGCTTTGAGGCAAGCCCAGGAGCAATCTTTCAGCGGTGCCTGCACTGAGAAAAAAATCTATATTAAAAGGAAAAAAAATTCCATTCCAAATATAAACCTAAAACAACCTAAAACAGTTTAAAAATTAAAATTTTAGCCCCAAAAATTGATTTCCAATTTTAAATAAAATTTGAAAATATTATAATATTTTTAAAACTCCTCTAGTTTCCACCACGATTTTATTTCGAGTGTTGCAGCACTGTAGGAGCCGCCACGCGTGCAATTTGCAGTCGTCGGGGAATTGCAAGCGGCCCCTGGACACAAGCCCACAAACCCACAAGCCAACAAACTTGCAGAGTGGAGAGCTGAGCTCTTCCAGAAAGTGTTAATTAGCAGCGCGCGTGCTAATTACCAATGCCAGTTGTGAGTGCAGCCAATGACAGCAGCAACATGAGCTGCAGCAGCCGCAACAGCAGCAGCAACTCCGGCAGCAACATTAAGTCCGGCAGCAACCAACAATAAGATATGTTGCAAATGGCAGGCGGGGAAAATGTCAACGTCAGCGGCGCCACAACGTGTTTAGAGATGCGTAAGTTGGTCGGATGAAATATCAATTAAATGCGAATTAATGCAGAGATGTCGAGAATGTGTCCACGAAGATGCCTAATAATCTAAGCATTTCTATTAGATTTAATTTACTCAAGTAATACATTTGAAATTACTTTGGGAAATGCTATTTGTCTCATTTTCTCAACGAAAAGGACTTTAAGAGTCAGTCAAACTTTTTATATTTTATTAAAAACTGTATTTTGTTAACAAAATATTTTTTATATTTTAAGCAGAAACGTTTTATTTTCTAAGAAAGCGAATGATAATGTAACAATAATAATTATGTGTTACAAACTTGGCATGCTAAAAATTAATTAATTAAACAAATAAAAGTCTTTAAATAATTCGAAATTAAAATCAATTATCAAATTTTATGAGTGCTGAGACTATATACAAATATAAACAATTTTCGTAGTATTATAAAATATTTTTAAAAACTATTTTTAATTTTTGCGTTTGCCTTTCAAAGAAAGCACAAATTTAATGTAATAATTAAGCACTACTTATTCTTATTTTCTTTGGTTTTGTTGTTATCCTATTTTATTTATCGTTACAATATGATTACTAACCTGAAAGAACTGCAAGTAATTTAAATAAACAATAAGCTGTGAAATTACAAAAAAAAAAAAAAACATCCGAAAAGTGTGCTATAAAAATATTCACCCCAAATGTTGCCACATCTCCGAAAGATGACCTGTCAGCCATTGTTTTTTTAACAGTCTGGCCACTCACTAACAAGATGGTGGTGCTTTACAGCACTGCCATTACAGCTGTTGATGTGCCATCGATAACAGCAATGGAAGCAATTATCGATTGAACTTAAATGGCGTTTGGTTTGTTTTTGTTTTGATCGCGTATACGCAAAAAAAGACCGAAACAAATATTAAGCATACGTACAGTGGGACCAAGGCGAAGGTCTAGCAAAATGATTTGCAGTGAATAAAATTCTATAAAATTAAGGAATATATATTAAAATACAGGTAAACCACTTGTAATTAATTAAACATAAAATAAAAGCATATTTACAAATTTAAAATGGTTTTTTCTTTACTTTCATATTTTACGCCTTTACGCCTTCGGTTTTAGTCCAAAATAAACATATTTTTGAATGTGAAAAATTCAAAAATATATTTTGGTAGCTGTAATTCTCGGAAGAATTTCCCAAAAAGTATTTTAATTATTAGTATTTTCTTATTTTATCGTTCCAAAAAGCATTTACTTAAATATAGTAATCAATGCTTGCCTTTTGTAATTACGCATTTAGCCAGATTTATTAACCAAACGAACCTGAAAAGCAAAAACAAACCAGATCGAAAGAGAGGTGCGAAAAGAGAATCAAAAAAGAGAAGAGCATAAGAGAGAAACAAGCGAATAGAGTCTGTACTTAAAATAGTTACTCTCAAAATGTTAAACCAAATTATCACGATGCTGTTAAATGAAAGCCATAAAGTTAGATCGGAATTTGCTTTACTTTTCTCAGTTACAGGAGACGCTTTATTTATAAATTTCAATAAATAAATCAAAACAGAAATCCCTATTAATAAATTAATTATAAGTTTAACACACTAAAACCCCACCACCCACTGTGACGCCTAGCTCTTGGCAAAACAATAAGGCAATTTTTAACATTGTTTTGGGAAAACAATTTGGTTCAACAGTCTCTGTTAGGCTGAGAGTCGACGCCACCTCGCTCGGAAGAGTGGGGAGCTTCTCCCTCTCTCGGTTTTTGGCGAGGGAGACCATTCGGCGGGCTTCGGCTTTTGGAGAAACCTATAAATACGAGTGCGACCTCACATTCGAAAGATTTTAATTTCTTCAAAAGCTGCAGAGCAGAGCTAACAAATAAGTGCAATTTCCATAACGAAATTTTCTTGCTTTTCCCCCGATCGCGATATTTCAAACGTTGACGGACGCTTTCGCGGATGCTCGGAAGCTAAATTGTTCTTACCTCCACCTCCAATAATATATACATTTACCTCCACTCAAAGCGGTTGTGTGTCTGTGAAAAAACCCCTTAACAACATAATATATCAACCAAAGCGGTGGCCTAAACAAAACAAAAATACGGGGCATTGCCAAAATAAAGTAACAACAAAAAAAAAACGAGAGAAAAAATACACAGAAAAAACAAAAACAAACTGAGAAATAATGGACAGACAAACCGTCAATTGAAAACAAATAGTACAATGAAGTTTTATTTTTGGATCAGTTGGACTCTCGGCAAGTAAAGGTAACGCCAATTCGTAAATTCGTAATCTGCGTAGGCCAGCGACCTAATTTCGACGCTAAGTACAAGTATTTCCCCTGGCCGAATGCCTCTTTTTTCTGGTTTTTATTTTTTTCGCTGTCTTGGCCGCTTTACTTTTTGTGCTTTATTTTTTTATCAACCCAATATATGCGCAATTTGCGCGCTGCAAATGCGAAAGATGGAATTTCACTGGCCGCTTCCTTTTATGGCTCGAATTGATAAACCGCCATGGAGAGACTCACTCTCGGTGATATAACCAGAATCAGAATCGGCCAAATGCACTTGCATAAATGCACGTGTCGGCGGATTTTTTCGCCTTTTTTGGTTTTCGGTTTCGGAATAATGAAAAAAATATTGTATGATTTCGTATGCGGCGGCCGTCGTCGTCGCGGCGCGTCGTTTACCTAACACCTTTCCATTCTACCGCCGCGGCGCGCCGCCCACGAGTAAATTTAATTACTATATGTGTGCATTTCGGCGCCCATTTGCAGTGCACTTGGCTACAGACGCGGCCAAGAAAATAGGAGCTAAGAGGACTACATATAAATTATTTAATTATGATTTTGGGAACACTAATGAAAATAATACAATTCTGAAACCTATTTGAAATATTCATAAGAAAATATACAATGAACAAAATATTGGCACTTAAATAGTTTTTTATTTTTAAGCATAAATTTGTAAATACAAGAAAGGCATTGGGTTTTCCTTAGGAACTATATTTTTTTAAATTTTGAAATAATCTAAATTATCTTAGAAATGTCTATTCAAAGCCTGAAACTAATCAACTAATATCTAAATTACATATCTTAGAAATCTCCCAATACCTGTATCATTTATATGCCATTGAAATATTCCGAAAAAAAATAAGAAAAATACCCCCCAAAAACTTGACAATTCAGCAATATTCTTCTGGCCCAAACTGTGTGCATTGGCTGTACATGTGCCCTCGTGTGTGTGGTATCAAAATTGAAGAGTTATCAGGCAATCAGTTTTGGCATATGTTATAACACACTTATCGTTCGAATCGAATCGAAACGAAAGGCAAACAACGCTGGTAGCGTGTTTGGGTGGTAATCAGAGTGTGTGTACCTGTACCTGAAGATACGGTTACGACTTATTTACGACTTGGTTACAGCAGCCACATCTCCAGACCCAGATAAAAAACGGAATTAGATAAACAAGAGCTAAATAAATCACAATAAATATAAAAAGTGCATTCCAACGTCGTAGGTTCTATTTTTAAAAGTGACTAAATAGCCTTGGTCACTAAGATGGGCCCTCCTCGAACACGTTTAAAAAAAAAAAATAAAATAAAAATTAATGCGTTTTGCAACGAACAAACTAATTGTTTGCTGTCGGTCAAATTTTTTGGATTACATTTATTTATTACGTATCTACTTCTAACGTCTTCGCTTTTAACGACAAGACGCTTATACCGACGAAATTTTTAACAATTCCACCGGATATTGCGACGTGACGAAAAAAAA
>JAEIIJ010001550.1:0-21169 GCA_018904815.1 Drosophila ogumai
TGGTGGAGATTCTCCGGGACCACGAGCCTGGCTTGAAGCGCGTGCTTCAGAGCATTTACACCCTGGTGCAGGACAACCTGCCCTGCAGCACCCAACTTGTGCACAAGGTAATCTCTGCCGTGATCTCTGGCAGCCAGGAAGAGACATGCACGCGCCGCCGTATGCTGGCCAGAGCCCTCGTCTGCGTCCAGCTGCAGCTGCGCAGAATCCCTGCCGACGACGGCGCGCTCATGTTGCACGAACTCCTGGCCAGGGCTTCGGAAGATGTTCACCCATATGCGGGCCAGATTTTGGGACACCTGTTCAACGACTTTGTGCGTGTGCTGGGAGCAGACTGTTTCCTGCGTCTGCTGGACTCCACTCGAACCATGTTGCTGTCAAAGGAGCCACAGGATCGGAAGTCATCCTACTTTCTCATCAGCAAGATCCAAAGGATGTGTGAAATTGATGGAGAGCATAGCGAAGCCTTGCTAAATGGTTTGCAGTGCAGTGCCCAGCAGTGGAAAGCTTTTGCTGTCATCATAGCAGACTTGGAAGAACAGGATCTAAACCTGGTTGGGATTACCCTCGAAGCGCAGCTAACCCAGCTGCAGCTGATGTCCAGCGATCTCGGAGAGCGTTGGCTGGCATGGCTAAGAACCATTTGCATTAGACTCCTGCAGGAGGACAGAGTCCAGGTGCTGCGCAAAACCCTGGAATACTTTCTAACCCACCTGAGTGTAGAGCACCTCTGCCGCTTAGGCCTGCTGCCGGAGTTCCTTATGGCCACCAACAGAAGCCAGTTGTTTGATCCCGAAGATGAAAACTGCCTCAACGGAGAGCAAGTGAAGCAGTTTGTGGCGAAGGGCAATGTGGAACTCCTCCTGGAGGCACTGGTGGTAGTTTCTTGGGAGAACGTTCCTCTGCTCCTCTGGATACTCAGTTTAAAATCTGAACAAGTGGAGAGTGTTTTTAAGGAGCTGTTTATTAAATTGTGTCTTAATGTTGGGGCCATCGCCAACTATTATCTTCGAAAGGAAGCTCGGGATCATGTCATCTTGATATTCAAGGTACAACATTTTAATTGCGTTAGTTTAAAACAATGATATCACTTTTTTATTTCAGGACACAATAGACTGTTTCTCTTTGAGGGATTACATGGTCTGTATGGAATCGTTGTTTAACAAGGGGGAACCATTTTGTGACTCCCAGCGATTACAAGATAAAATCGTAAACTGCACAGATTTTGAGGAGCATATTGACGGCTTTAACCAGAGATCCTTTGACATTTTGTTTTCTTATGATTGTTATTTTTTTAGTTATAAATCGAGTCTTTTACTTGCTTTATGCTCGAAAATGGAAACTCTTCCCAAACATAAGCATGGAATTTCGCGCTTCGTGTTTATTACAAAAAACGAGAAATTATTCACCGGTTTTTATCGAAAGTTTTACAACGTGGACACATCGTTGCTTCAAAAGGAAACGACTCTTGAGGAGTTGCAAGTGCACTTGCTGGACAGACTGGACTGCCAAACTGACGAGGAGACATCATTCCTGAAGGCACGATGCGTGGACCTCTTCACTTTAAACTTGGATTCATGGAGCCAGTTGGAGGAACTAAACTTGGACCCCCAGGAGCTGATGGAACAGGGAACATATAATACCATTTCTGCTTTAGCACGCTTATTGAAATCTCATCAGAAACGAGTTACGGACGAGACGGTACTACCAGCTCTGATTTCCCGTCTTGAATTTAATGTTGATATGTGAGCTATAACCTTATAAACTGGTTTTATATATTCATTGAATTTTTCCTTAGTGAACATGTTATAGGCTACGCATACAGGAATTTAACAGAAGAAGAATTTGAAAGCTTCATTACTAATCTCATTATTCAGAAGAAATATTTTTGGTTACCACTGAAAGAACAAAGTATTTCCCTGTATTTAAAACTGCTGCTTTATGGAGAACCCACCACAGGAATGGCACGGTGAGTTAGCTTAGATTTCTTAAATTTTCTAAGCCAACTTAGTGACGATTTCAAACATTCTTCTAGCATTGAGGCAGCTTATGCATACAACATCTTGAATATAGTCGATTTATCTGCAATACTTCGGTTTAATACTATAATTCATTTACGTGTTTGTTCAAGTGATGAAATGAAATCTAAAGTGTTCAAAAAACTTCTGAGAATTAACGAAAAGCTGTCCATAGAGCATCCCCAGTACACTGAAAACTCCAAGGTGCACAGGCAAAAGATGCGCATTGCCTCTGCTTTGATTGAACTTCGCTGGAATTGCGATGATCCAAAATCCTTGCAGTCTTTGTTGTTGCCCAGCGATCAGCTCGGGATAAACCTTATGCACGAGTTCCTTGTAGGATTTTGTGTGGAAAACATCGATTGGGCGTTGGATGCATTACCAAATTTGGAGCCAAGGCAACGGGAATCATATCTCTCAGTCGCTTATATTTTCATTTTTAAAAATTTGGTAAAACTTAACGAAGAGAACAAATTATCTAAAATGTTTTCGGTACTTTTACCGTTCACAATGGGATCCACTCGTTCCACGCGCATTCTCGCTCAATTGGTCCTCCATAAACTAGCTGTCAAGTGTGAAGAAAAAAGGTAACTAATGACAAACTAATGAAGACGATTTAATATTCAAAATTTGTTTGTTTAAAGCATTTGTATTCCCCTCGCTGAAGTTCTGGTAAAATCAGTAAAAACGTCGTTGGGGGAAAAGCTTCACGACCTTCAAAGTGATGCCCGGCTTTGGCTCTCAGAATTGATCTGGATATATGATGATTCTTCATACTGTATTTTGTATATAACAAATGCGCCCTTCGATGAAATCTATAATCATTCCAATTATATTAAATACAAAAAGATTCGTCACGTATTTGCTGCAAGGAAATTGCCATTTTCCGGGGAAATCGCACCTCCTCAAAACCGTTCCGAACGACTCACCCTCCCTCCCACGGAAGCTAACAATTCAGGTCTGGAACTTATATTAGTGGCTTTCTTTCTTGGTAGGGAAATCAATTTCCCAGCACTGAGGCGCAGCTGCGAAAAGTTAGGATTTCAATCTCTGGTTGTGGCCGAGGAATCACATTTGGCGGATACTAGTTCTGGCAATTTAAGGTAAGAAATCAAACAAACAAAATAATTGTAAATCCCTCTCTTACGTTAATTATTTCAGCATCGTTAAGGTAAAGTCCGAAAACCTTGTGGAATTTATCCTGGCAAAGCAGGCCGAGGGTTATAAAGCTGTTAGTTCTAAAGGATCTGCAGGCACATCCAAATTCGACCATTTCGAGTTTCCAAAAAAGTGTATACTGGTGTTGGGGTGAGTTCTAAGCAATAGTTCCAACAAGCACAATTAAAAAGTATGTTTTTTAGGCACGAAAAGCATGGAATACCTATTAACGTGACGGGAGTGCTAGACTATGTCCTGGAGATTCCACAATTCGTCTCTCTGAATACTAATTTTGGAGCATCACTGCTTATTTGGGAGTTTTTCAAACAACATTGTGCCTAGGCTTACAGCTCTTTTGAAGTATTTAACTGAAGTACTTGTTTTTTAACAAATAATTACACTTACCTGGTGTACAGTAAAGGCAGATACAATTTTATGTTATTCATTATGATTTTCTAAGATATTATCTAACGATTCTTTTTCTTATTAAAAGCTAACACACATATAAATAAAAATATATATTATAATGGTAATGGTGGTCTTTTTACTTTATGCATAAAATATAGGAAGAAATTGAAACTACTACTTGATATAATTATTAATTGTTATAATATTGATAATAGAAAACTTACTTAGGTACCCCTTCAAATTAACGTCGATAAATTAGCGTTGAAATCCAACAGTGGATAAAGGATAAAGGGTTCTTTTATTTTTTAAGATCCGACTTTATGGAAAAAAAAGCATTTACTTTTAATTTCAACAAGACAAACTTCACAGTTTTCCAAATCGAAAGAACCTTGTGGTTTGAGATAACCATGTACCTAAGAAATACGTGCCTTTTGAATTAATCTTCCATTTTCTGGGTACATAATAGTGCCAACCATTTAACGTTCAAAAATCAAGATTAAGGCTTCACCCCCTACAAATATCCAAACTACCTGAAGTAGGAAATATTGCACCAAAAATTATTCATATTAAACATACCTTGCCTTTTTACATTATTTTTGTTTATTTTGCGTTTATATATATATGTTATATACAAGTTTACAATGAGAGTTATTGCCTTTTCGCTTTTCTCGATTCGTTAGCTTATAATTCGATTTAATTTCATTACATTTGCCTCTGTATATTGGTTGTGTATACACAATACACTTTGTTATATATATAAGAAAACATTAATATTCGTTTTTTATTGCACTCGGTTTATGTACAGCTCAGGTAAGATTCCAAATTGTCTTTATAGTGATTTCAAAGGAAAGGGAATTTACAAAGCAACAAATCATTTTCTTTTAATGCTTTCCAGACTCTAGAATTATATTTCAGTGTTCAATACATCATTCGCATGGAAATAACTAATAATTTGGATTTGTATGTACATAAATACGTTTTCTAGCTTTATACAAAAGACATCTGCTAAGTTATTATTCATTTCGTTCAACCTTTATCGATTTCATTCGAGGAAGCCTTTTGGTTTGAAATTTTCGCAACTGTGAATAAACTAAGGATTCGGTTTCATTAGACGATATGTGTACGAAAAATGATTTCAAGTATTGTAAATATTTCTATGTTCGCGTATATAATATATCAGTATTTGTATAGTTAGGTGTATATCTATATAGGTAACACATTGTATATATATGCATAAGTACACGGATACAACTATTTGGTATATATAGGTATTTCTAAATGTTCATTTTTCATACTTTTCTGCTATATGTCTTAGTTAACTAGCTTTAAGGTAACCATTTGGGCTTCTTCTTTGTTAAATAATTGGTTTTCATGTTTGTTTCGGTTTGTTCTAGCGGCCTGCGAAGGGCATCAATGTGAATCCTTAAGAGACGACTTTAAAGCTTAAGATTTGGGTATACGTAAGAGTCCTATTGCGCTTCGATTATGCCATATAAAAAGCCAATAACTGAACAACAGCTGCTAAGAGTTTAACTACAAAAATATTTACACCCTCTCGAAATATTGCGTACGCCTTAAATTCAATTATTTGTCAACTGATATTTGGTGAGATCCACCAGATGCTCATACAACATATCCTCCTGCGGTGTCAGTCCGATCATAATCCATCCCGATATGGCGGCAATGCTTCTCGTCACCGACAGGCTACTCCAAACGCTCTGCACACTGTTACTTAGCTATTTTTGGAATGGAATAGATTAGACTATATAATGAGGATACGAGGGCATAACACGCTCACCATCTCCTGCTGGGTCAGCGTAATGTTGGCATTGTTGTTGAACAGGTATAGCTTCTCGTCGATGGAATCGGAGCAAATTGTTAGGATTATTGTCGCCACATAGATCATGGTTATGATGAGCCAGCGGAACGATATCAGTTCGCTGGCATTCGAGAAGCTCCAGCGGCAGATATCCATGCTGAAGGTAGAAAACATAAAGAAGGTTACTTTTAGGAAACTTAATTAAAAAAATTTATATTTTATTTTATTTATTTATTTATATTTTTACATCCATTTTGCCTAGGCCTTTAAATATAGGGTAACCCTTGTCGCACTAGGATATTGTCAGAAATAAAATTTAAAATAAATAATAAATCATAGCCGCCTCTCGGATATTGCTTATGTATTTATATAGATGCTTTAAATGATTTAAAAATGAATTCGTAAAATATACAAAGTTCAGGAGTGTCAGTAAAGGACTGACATTTAGCAGGATGCATATTATAATTGAAAGCAAATCCTGCGACGCACTCCATTTGGCAAGGGGCAAAGGTCAGCAGCACACAGACTCCGGTGCCAGGAGCTGCTTAACATTTAGCAAAGCTACACCCGCACATAAATCAGCTGGCGCTGGGATAACGAAGCGAAATGTCATACACAGTTTCACACTTGTGCCCAGCCGAATGCCGAGCAGAGGGACAGACGGCGGCTGTGATACCGCCTTCCCACAGCCTGCCCACATCCATCGTCCCCCCACAGCCACCCACACACTTATGGCATCGACTGGCGCAGCCTTTAAAGGTCAAGAGTGCAGGCAGAGACGACGACGGCGCCGACGTCGACTTCGAGTGGTTGTGTCTGTGTGTGCGTGTGTGTGTGTGTGGGCAGCGACTTTGGCATGCAAAAAGAGCAAAGTTTAAGGGCATTAAAATATTTTGTGGCTGATGAAAGCGACACGCAATGAGAGCCATACAAATTATTTCTATGCGACCGCGAAGCCGAACAAGTTCCAAGTTCCTGAATTGAGGTCACAGTTCAATTAGGCCCGCCCACTCTAGCGCCTCCAGAGTGGGTCCAGAGTCCCCTGTCTAGACTCTAGTCCGAAATAAAACGCCCAACCAGGAGCAGGAAAGGCAGGTGGGAAGGTTACCCACATCCGGCTGACTTTCAGCTCAATGAAACTCGCAGCGAGGCCTACACAAGCCTGAGGTCAATGAGTCCTCGAGGCGAACTCCTTGGCTGTGTAACGGAATGGTTTCTATTTTTAGTAGAATTATTTACGAAGGTTGCGAGTACCCCAAATTGACTTTTAATCAAGCCAAAGGACATCGCAAGACTGGCAGAAATAGAACGGGGCAAAGAAATGAGCTCAAGTACTTAGATGGGCACGCAAAATTTTAAGTACTCAAAATTAATTGAGTGGAGGAGTCAAGGCACAACACAAGAACAAGATGAGTAACTAAATAGGTTTTTTTTTTGCATTCGAATTTGAAAGATATTATGAAAACCTATAACTTTTCCTACTTACCGATCGAAAACAGAAACCAGGCAGATTATGGCCAAACAGTAGAACGTATTCAAGTAGATCTCTGCAAAACCCGCATAATCACTTATCAGCGCCAGAGCATCGCTGCCCCCCGTTCCAGCTGGAACACCGCTTGGCTCCGTACCCCGATCGCCGGAATTGCTACCCAATGTCGCCGCTGTGGGCAAGTCCATCGTCATCGATGGTGTCGCCTGGGTTGAGGGTGATGTGGTGGATGACATTGTCTCGCCAGCAAGACTCATGCCATTGATGACCTTGGCCCAATCCATGGGATGGCTGCTCAGCACGAAGAGTAGATGGGCCAACGCTAGACCGGCTAGCAGGCCATGGCATATATTCGAGATGAGCAGCCAGATTCGTTGAACTACACAGGCTAGTTGTATGTTGCTGGTGATACCATTGCTGCAACGATATTGGGATTTGGGTTAGAGTTGGATCAATATAAGCTAAATAAAATGGAGGTTTGGAGCAAGCATTTTATATTCTATATTTTTTAAGAATTTTATTTAAAGTAGGACGCGTAATTAGGTTCAGATAAATAAGATAAGTTCAGATAAATTTATGTATCGAGGCTATATTAAACATTATTCTCTATCTCACTATCAAGGGTTTGTTAAACATTCTGTTCAAATTTAAATATATGTTTCATGTAACGAAATATATATTTATATTCAAATATTTATTTATTTATGTTTTATTTTCAAAGCAATGCTTTACTTAAATCAAAACAATACGTTTTTTTCGTCATTCCTCAGACTTACCGATTAAAGTCGGCATCGAGTAGGCAACGGGTATCCCCATAGCTGCCCCGCCCGCTACCCGAGCCGCCTACAGTTCCGTCACCACCGTGGCCATGGCTGCCGCTGGAACGGAAGAGGCGACCAGCGCCTCCAAGCTCTGCGGCAGAGATGCCATCGATACGACCTATTCCGCCGCCTATCGCCGAACCGCCTGAGGAGCCACGGGCTGCGGCCCCCAGGAAGGAGCGCTTGTAGTAACTGTGCTCCACCGGTCGATAGCCGGATGACGTCTGCAGGAACATCTTGTCGATGTGCGCGGGCGCATCGTCCGTGGGCGAGACCACAGGCGTGAATGGGTTGTAGATCTCCTCGCCCTCGGCCGGGGCTATGTCGTCGGCCAGTTCCTTTAGAATAGAGGAGATGCCGCCAGCCGAATACAGTTTGCCTGAGGGAGAGAGTAAATATGACAGGCATTATATAGATGCACCGAAAGAAATAAAATAAAATTAAGAGCCTAAAGGTTTACTCAAAAAAAACTTGTATTGATGTATTGATTTTTAGATTGAACAACCTAACCTTATCAAAAACTCATTAGGGTTTGCGAAAATCGCTTTTATGAATTTAATTGTAAATGATTTAATAAAATAGAAGAAACATCTATATTTTATGATAATGTCTAATTACTTTTATCCAAGTGCCTTATTTAGGGGAGTGCGCAGAATCGAGATTGACAGGAGTGGGTGGGTAGGTGGGCAGAGCGAGCTTTCGGCCCAGCTGGCTTTACTCAATGGGAACTAGGAACTGGGAACTGGGAATCGTGGAGGTTACACGGAAAATTATCATTTAGTCTAGACTTTTAGTTGATCTTTTCCCACTTTCTATTTTAAAATAGAAAAACAAATATATATTTATTTGAATAATATATATACACTTGTTTTTATATTTCATAAATTAATTTAATTTAAACAATTCAAAGTAAATCCATTGAAATTATAATTTTTATGGCACCACCATAGTTCCCTTAAGTGTTTAAATACTTTTCGTATTTCACTTACTGATTAGTTGGCCCCGCTTGTCCCGCTGCGACTTGGTCTTTCTGTGGACGCGCCGCTCCTCGTAGCTTTGGTCGATCTCCAGCTCGCCGGATAGCGAGGCATCGTGCATATCGGAGCACTGCTTGAGGTATCGCATCAGCGTCTCGTTCGCCTGCCGCACCTCCATCTCCCCGGCGGCTATCAGCTTTCGCTCGCGTCGCCTCCTGGACTCTGACTTGCTGCGCTTCCGCCGCGGACTCTTGTCGAAGCTGCTCCGCGAGCGCAAGGATCGCTGGGCGGGACTGGCCTGCGGATCTGACAGCGACTGCTGCTTCCGAGAGGCCCCAGTTCCGTTTCCGGTGCCATTGGAGGGCGTGGGAGAGCTCTGCTTGAGCTCGCGATCTATGTAGCCAAGAATGCCGCGGTGAAAGGAGGCGTCCGGCTCTAGGGCCGGCGCCTGCGGCGAGTGGGTGCGCCGGGAGCGATGGTGGTGGTGATGGGTGGCTGGTAATTGCTGCAGCGTCTCCCGCAGACTCATCGCGTCGCCGGAGGAGTTGCGGCTGCCGTCGCTCTGTTTAGGCGGCTGCGGCGGCGGCGATTCACGGGCACCCAGCGAGGCGCTCTCCTGGGCGCCGTCCTCCTGCGTGGGCGGGGCATGTCCATTAACCAGGACCACTGTCTGCTGAGATGTCTGGCTGGGGGAGCCCACCAACTCGATGCTGTCCGCCGAACTCTGGGCACTAATGCGGCCAGCGCTGCTGGGTGTTCCTCCTCCGGTGCCCAAGTCCGCCACCGACTCGTTGAGGGCCGTGGCACAGTCCAGGGCCTCCTCACGCTCCTCCCGCTCCGGAGTGGTGGTGTTCCCAGCGGGTGGCGCCCCTGTAGCGGCCGCCTCGCGTTCCAGGCGCCTTTGACGCGCCTCTGTCCGTCGCTGCCGCTGGTGCTGGCGATGTACCTTCGCCTCCATGGGTCACTCCGCACTGCGTACGCTCCTAGGCCAGCTGCATAACAGGTGGAAAACCCCTGGAACTTTGTGCTGCTGCAGCTTTTGACCCAAATAACGGTGCACTGGCAGCTACACCCACACCCAGACAGCCACACTGACACACAAGCACACACTCGCGAGCACTAGCACTACAACAACAGCGAATGCAACTCAGCTGCGAGCTGGTGGCATTTCCTCAAGGCTCTCCGCTCAGTTTTCGATTCGATTCGATCCCCGCAACGCGCAGAAAGTGCACCCGAAATATCCAGATGTCAATAGTTATCTGATGGCCAAGCGTGTTATTCCTACTCGGCGCTATCCATGGCGTTTTGGGATATTCTTTGATATTTTCCACTGCGAACGGAACCGGAAACACTGGCAGCGCGCGTCAGAATTTGTCCTGCAATAACAACGATTTGAGCGTTGTCTCGGGCTTAAATAGACGTTGCTCTCCCAGTCGTCGCTCTGGAGAGCTTTCTCCTGCGTCGACGTCGGCGTCCGCGTCGCTGCCGCTGTTAATATTGAATAGAACAATTAAGCTTGCTTTAGTCGAGTGTATCGCTGCACCAATACCCTGGCCTTGTAACTTTGCATACTATTAGGTATCTTTAAGGTCCTTTTTTGGTATTGTTGGGTTTACATTTTTGACATATGGTTTACCTGTTTATTTTATTTGGTGAAGAAAACTTAAAACAGATGGCATGATTAATGTTCTACATTTACATTTCGGCTTAAAATTGTAATGATTTATGTTTTTGCTGTTGCTGGGATAAAGCTGAATGTCTAATCCAAATGTATAAGAAAAAATACAAGAGTAATATTTTATAAAAAATATAAGAAGTGCGCGAATACCAATATACTATTCCACTTTTCCAGCCCAGGGTATGATTACAGAATTCGAACTCTGTAAGCCAGAGCTATTTGTTTTTAACAAGAACTTTACAAGGGTGTGTGTCTGTGGTTATATGTACATACGTATAACATACTTGGCATAGTGCAGTTTTGTAATTTTTAAAATGTTTTTATTTCAATGAATAATATGCATTGAATAATGCCAAACTTATGACCTTTGTTTTGGGACCTACCTTAAATTCGGCATTTTTAATAATTAATTTAATAAATATAATAATTCCAGACATTGTTAACTGTTAATTTTACATCGGGTATTACTTTTGAATTAAAATAGACCTCAGAACCTAAGCGCAGACTAAAACCACTGTTAAGGCTTTAAAGAACGTTGACGCCGGCAGCGACTGCTACGCCGACGACGGCGCCAAAGAGAAAGTTTGAGAGCGCAGGAGAGAGGCGAGAAATTGTAGAATACTCGCTTGGCTTGTAACGTAGTAACGGGCCAAAAAGAGAGAGCGTCAGCTTTTCTGACAATGACGTCAACAGTGCGTGTTCGTGCACCTACACACTGCGAGTCTGTGTGTGTATGTTTGTGCTCGTGTAGGGGTTTCAGAGTGTGTGTGTCTGTGTTTGTTGGCATTATTGACAAATTCTATTTTTAGGCATCTATAAAAATGTGCGAGCTGAAGATGGGATTTTATTTGCAACACCTGAACCCAAACTCGAAAAGCAGCTGCGGCTACACTGGGAGAAAATGTCGAGTGACTTGAGGTGTAAAATTTAAATAAATTGGGTGCTTCAACATTGTTAATGGGGTAGTTTGCCTTTGCCTGCTTACTTTTATTTTATAAATTATTGATGTGGCATTTTGAGTGTGCAATGAAATGCATTTTATTCTGTTTGCATTGTTTCTTGCTTTATTTCATAGCAGCTGTCATGCAATTTTAGGCAAAAACCAATTTCGCCCACTCATTTGTCCTTTTTCTCACTCCTTTATCCCCTCCGCCTCCGTGTTCGTCTCCGCCTCTTCCTCTCCCATTCTCCTGCACTCTCGCCTGTGTAATCGATAAATGCGTGGTAATGTCAGCCTCACTGCGCAGCTTTCACCTCTGATGACGTCAATGGAAAAAGCTCTAGCCGAAAATCAAAACAACAACAGTGCCTTCCCCAAGGAGCCACACCCTCCTCCTCCTCCCGGAACATATACAAAAGCCGGCAAAAGCTTGTCAGGCGTCAGGCAAATTTGATTATAGTAAAGCAAAGAAAGAGAAAGAAATGCAGAAAGAGAAAGCTGCCAAGAGAAAGAGAGAGGCGAAAAGGACTCAAGCTAATGGCCCTTGAAATGGCAAAAGGCATTCAGGCGGTGTCGGATTCAGGCAATACGCATGTTATGTATCACAAAATATTCGTTTGCAACACCATGAAGTGGCCGTTATTCATCCCTTCACTCCGCTCCTGGCTTTAATAGCTTTCACCGCTCTCCCTCAGCAGACAGACATAACAGAGGCAGGAAGATTCCAAGAGAGAGCCGCTCGCCGAACGTCACGACCATGACGTCACACTGACGTCAGTGGGCTTATTTCCAAAAAATGTACAGAGCAATGAAGGCGTCCAACGGAATTTTGCAAAAAAGCAGATCGATATAAGACACAAATGCAGCTACATTTACTAGATTTTTAAAACGAAAAACGTGTCCTCGAATAGTTTATTCACCTATAAGAATTTTCAAATTAAATAATTTACCCTATTTAATTTTAAAGATAAAGATAAGATAAAGCTGAATTGCCTAAATAAAGAATAATATATATATTCATAATAATACCAGGACTTATTAAATATTGTTTACTATTTTTCGTTGGATTCCATCTTTAGTAAAAAGTGTTGCCTACTTTTAAGGGTAGGCAGCTATTGAGAAAACTTGCGAAAGGAAATGTGTGTATATTGCGGCTTTTGGCAATCATTAACTTTTTAAGTAGGACCTACGGGTATTTTAATTGAGCCATAAATATAAATATAAATATGAAGAATGGTAAAACTACAGGAATGTCTGGCCTTATTATAATAACTTAACAAATAAACAAGCAAAATAATAAGAGAGAGATTCACTCACTATCCCTGAGCGTTGCCTAGGGCAACTATTGTGCTGTTATGTCGATTAAACCAGTCAAAATACAGGCTGGTGCAGTTAGGAACGCCTGAAAACCTGTAGTAAGACCGAGTATGCCCTTGCTAGAGGCGCCTGCCGAGTACTTGGAGCCCTCGCCGGATCACTCCCTGCAGGCGGAGCTACCGGTCCTACTGGCTCCGCCGGGACCCGCTGCCCTGGCACAGATTCGAATGCCGCCACCCGAAGTTCGGCTCAACCAACAGAATCCCGGCCAGCAGCAGCAGCAGCGGGCTCAGATCAATCGACGGCAGTTGGCTCGCCGAAACTCCTTTGACCGGGATGTGGCCATTGCTGAGGAAACGCAACACTTTCCGGCCTTTGTGCACCTGCTGCCTGTGGTGTTGCCCCAGCAGGCCCCAGAACCGACGTTGGATGAGCTGCTGGTAGGCTTCACAAAATGGTTTCTAAAAGGGTTTAATCATGTGACTATCTTTTAGCGCAGGGTGACCCAGCGCACGGACTTGGAGGCGGTTGAATCAGTGCGCCTGCGCGTCATCTCCTACACAATCAGCCTGTCCCGGCTGTCACTCTTCCTGCCGCGCCTCCAGACTCTTGACCTCAGCGGCAGCGTGCTAAGTTCGCTGCGCGACTTGGGCTACGGACTGGTCCAACTAACCCAGCTGGACATCAGCAACTGTGGCTTAAATAGTTTCGACGGTACCAGCGGGCTGCCGGGAATCCGGGTGCTCATCGCCGACGGCAACATGATCCAGCGCGTGGACCCCCTGGCCGAGCTCGTTCATCTCAGAGTGCTGAGGGCACGCGGCAATCGGATCAGCGAGCTGGGACTGCTCTCCTTCGTTGGCATGTGCCCGCAGCTGCAGGAGGTAGAACTGCAGGGCAATCCAGTCTGCCGGTTGCCCCTCTACCGTTCACTTCTCGCGCGAAGTGTTCCCACGCTTCTTCTGCTGGACGGACGGGCACTGAACACGGCGCCGCCGGAGATCGAAGAGAGTCCGTCTCCGGCCTCTAGTGAGCCTGAATCGGCGGGCAGTTCGGAATTACCGCTCCAAAGACCAGCCACAGCCCCCGTGCCCTCTCCCGCTCAAATCTCCTTGAATGTCGGCATCCGGCGACAGTTGTCGGCAAATTCCAATTCCACCCCGGTGGCTGGATCGGTTCTGGGCCTAGTGCGTCAGCGACGTCGGCGAAGTGGCCATGCCTGGGTCAGTTCTTCCTCCTCGTCCGCATCCAGTGGACCCTCATCCGCCTCCTCGGAGAGATCAACCCGTGCGCCATCGGTGAGCTCGTGCTCTTCCCATAGCAGCCTGGACATGCAGTCATCAAACTACACCTTCAGCGCGCAGTCGACGCTGGACTAGACTCAAAATGTTGAACTAAATTAGATATTTTCTGGTTATTTTCCAAATTGCGTGAAATTCAAAAGCTTTTCTAACGAAAATTCCAGATATTTGCAATAAACTGTTTTGGAATTATATAATAACTGTGTATGGACCAATGATATAATATTTAAATATTTATTAAAGTTGTCGTGTCTCGGAGTAGAAAAAATATATTGAAATACAGCAAAACTATATTTATATTCTATGCATTTTCCGATCGTTCCTATGGCAGCTATATAATATAACATAGTCATCAGAATTTGTGTGTAGTACGTACTTATTATAACATATAATAATGAGAATAGAAAGAAAATTTTATTCACGTATGTAGCTACCAAATTGGATTTTTTTTATTGAGATAGTGATGTACCTCTTCTCTGTACCCATTTGCTGTGACCTTTATTTTGCAGTCCTTTTTAAAACCTTAGTAGAGCCATACATTTCAAAAATTTCCCATTTAATCTTCAGATTGTGAAAGTGAGAGTTGATCTCGTAAATCTGTCATTCTGTAAATAACTCAAGTTTAAGCCCATGAAATGGTTTTGACTTTAAGACAAGTGCTCTTTATTTAGATAACTCTGTAACGGGATGTCTACGTCTTAGGTGCGGTGGTTACAGGTGTTACAGTTTCAGGTTTTTTTATATTAACTTAATATCAGAAATTCGTATTCCTTATAAATATACTCAAAGAAGGTAAATAATTTAATATCCTTTACCTCAAACTTTTCATGAATATTAATAAATTTTCATTACTTCCTGTAAGGCACTCCCTACTCCGTGTAAGTGTATTGAAAGAGCGCCGCCGAGGGCGATCGCACCGGTACCAACTGACTCTGGCCGTTTGGACTCCGGAACACCATATAGTCGCGACCGTTGATCAAACGCCTTACGCCAGCATCAGAGTCGCTGCCAAGCAGGACGCCGTTCCCAAGCCCGTTTCCATTACCCAAAGGTCGTCGCCAACGGTTCAACGCATCCCCATGGCCGGCCCCATTGAAGATGCTCTGGTAGGGTGGCGGCGGAGTGACATTCTGACCATGAGTGGATGCACCAAGCAATTGCTTGTGGCCGCTGTCCAAGCGGCGCCAGCCTCGAAGCCAGCGGGAGGGGGCCACTGACTGACCGTTGGGCGAGCGGCCGATGCCGTGGCGAGCCCACTTGTTAGCCTCCTGGCGACTGTTCACATAGCGGAACACCAGCTCCGTACTGAAGACGGCCAGCGCAGTGGCAAAGCCGGCCAGCATGATGTAGTAAGTCATCATTAAATCACCGTTTCTTAGCTGTCGCTCAGTGCCGCCGAGGTCCTGTGGGCATATCTCCGCACTCGGCAGGTCCTTGGCCGAAAGATGCTTTACGATGCCCGACTCGACGAGGTTGAGAAGCCTGCAAAAGGTAAGGTCAAATCATGTGGGCGAAGCATGACCCGGGCTCACTTACTCCGGATCAAAGAGCTGGCTTAGGTTGGAACCGATGGGATAGGCAAAAGTGCGCTTCTTCTTCAGGAAAGGCTCCTTGGCCATGGCAAAAGGACAGTGTATCTTCTCGTCTGTGTAGCTAATGGTTTTGCGGTACAGGTAATCTTGGTATAGCATTATGTTGATCGCCGGCCGATCCCGCACGAAGACATAACCATTCCGTTCTACGTAGTTTTGCAGGTTGTAAGTGTCATTGGTCTCGTCTGAAAACACGGCGTAGTTGTTCTGAATCATACGATTCAGCATGGATAGAGACTCGTTGGTCTGAAATAGTAAAAAAAATATCAGGTACCACAGGAACTATATATTTCTATCTATATCATAAATTCATAAATATTAATTTTGAGTTGATACTCTATCAATCGCACTCACCGTTCGAATGGCATATTCCACGCCACCTCCCCGCATCGAGACAAAGTGCTTGTTCTTGGTCAGAATATCGTTGACCGTGTTGTAGGGGAGCGTAAACCTCGAGAGGGTGAGAAAGGCAGTCAGGTTGGCCGTGTAGAAGGACGTCAGTATCGTGATGAAAATCCACCAAGTGGCAAAAAGCAACCGGGTCGAGTCTGTGTAATGGTTTTTAATGAGTTTAATGAAACGGCAAACGCATGCAAGGGTGGCAATCCTAGTGGACATTAGCGCTTGCCGATTGCTATCTTAATCGGCCGATTGCACTTTAACCTAATTGCAGCTCACCGGCAATGGGGGACAGGGTGCTGCCCTGCTTCATCAACGCCCCGTACACGAACCAAGCACAATGGCCCAAGGAGTACGGTAGCTGCTCACGGTCGCCGGTTAATCGGTTCCTCAGGATGATCAGCACGTAGATGATGGGCCCAACGGCGAGCAGGGAGACCAGAATCAATATCCAGACCCAGAACTCGAAGGGAGCCAGCAGGCCTGAACCGCTGGCCGATTCCCGAGGCCGCTGCATCACCATTATCCACTCGCCCTCGTCCAGCGTTGTTGTTGAATAGTAAACAAAGCTCCTCTGGTCGGAAAGGGAAGGTATAAAGGCGGCAGCTAGGTCCACGACCTGAAACATAATTAGCTTATTAATATTGGCCACGAAATATGTAATTATTATCTTAACTTAAAAACAAGTAAGCTAAGAAGAAAGCTATAGTCAAGGTTGTGAGTTAATAATCATAAATTAGAAATAATAGTCATAGGTTTAACAACCATGAATAATAAGCTACACTCAATAGAATTTACCAGTAAAACAAGTTTTTGGTATTGCCTTTGGTAATAAAAGTATAAAACTATCATTCCCGCTGGGTGGATAAATTGACTATTGATATTTGTGCTTCTTAAAACAAAGCCGAGAATTCAAATAATCATTTCGGAATCCCTCAGGCTACTTACACTACTGTTGACCATCTCTATAAGACTGCGATCATAGTCGGTGGGCGAGCCGATAATGTTGTCCTGGGGAACAAACACCTCGTAGGTGAAGTTGAACTTCTTCTTGAGAAAATCAATAATTTGGAAGGACACGCCGTGGCCAATGCGGGTGCCATTCTCCAGCAGCTCTGTATAGCTAAGCGGATAGTCCTCGAGCGTGGCAATCCGCAGATGCTTGCCCACTATCCACTCGCGCATCTCACGCAGCTTAAGCTTCTTCCCAATAATAGTTTCCAGAGTCTCCGCGGGGGCATCCACATCCACGCCGGCAACCGAGGCCTCCAGATCAATGGGCATTTCGGTGGGGAGGCCGGTGTCATCGCCCAGCTGGATCAAATTCGGCGGCAGGGATTCGTTTAGCGGCGGACAAGTGGCGCAGAGGGCGGCGGCCACCATTAACTCTATGCCGGCGACCATCCTGCAGATCTTCCTGTTTGAGACTGGTTCCTAGTTGTAAATCCGCTTTTTGCGCTTCCTGGGCATGCTGTACTCGGCTACAGTTGCGTTCCTACCAACGCCGCGGGGCTCACTGAAACGGAAAGTGAAAACTTTGGATTACAGTTGTCCCTTTTGGCCTGGGCCAAGGGACTCGGGATTGGTATGTAAATATAGACCATGCATGCTCGGCCACCCAGCAAATACAATTAACAATAATGACAAGTGCAAACATGACAGTGGGTGGCTTTGGGTGGATACAACACCAACCCTGCAAGCAAGCTCGGCCCGTCGTATGCAGATTGGTGGCTTTGATTAGGCGCCATTCCATCAACCACCGGGACAGGTTGTAAGAATTCCCAGGCGTACTATGGCTAATAAGTCGGACAACAGCTTGAGAAAATACGTGGAAATATAGTTCAAGTCCAGTCCAAAGTGGGCTATATCTTACATAGTCATTGGATAACCAATTTCGCCGGTCAAGGACATGGAAGCTTCTCGGGATACGTGAGTTCATCAAGGGGTCCCTAATTGAGTGCTTCGGAATTGATTTTCTTATTTCAATGGCAAACAAATTATGGAATTTCTTGGCCATTGTTTTGGATTTTAGCTAGGTAATGTCTTTTAACTAGCAGTAATTGCTTATATATATTTTTTTTTGCTTTTAATAGGTGGAAGCAGGAAATTATTATACAATTTTAGATACTTTGATGTTACTATTAATGGTAATTTCTAGAAAAGGTAAGCAATTTTAAAACTATTGAATTTTTTAAAGGCATATATCAGTTCTACCTTAAAATACCCCTACATTTCTTCCACATTTTTAAATAATTTATTTTATTTTTCACATTCCTTTGTTTATATACAGTATCTACAGTTGTGCTTGCTCAGCTCCCAGCTAGGATCAGCCAAATCTTCCATTTGAATCCAAGATTTCACTGCTCGTTAATCCGTTTTGACTGCACTTACAGTCCTCGCCATCGACACGTCCTTTGCCAGAGGTCAGTATGCGCATTCCCTCTGCAAATTTGGGAAATCCCGACATGGTCTCCTTAATGGTGGTCATCATAACGGGAAGGTACATAAAAAAGTCCTTGAAATGGCCCACAACCGTGTGATAATCCACGGGCCTTCCGCCGCTCGAGTTTTGATAGTTTCCATCGATGTCAATATCATTGCTAGAACCAGTCCCAAATGGCAGAGCAAAGCAGGGCTGTAGAGCTATAAAAATAATCATTTGATTAATATAAATTACTGTATATATTAGAACACTTTTTATCAGATGATAGTTGGATAATTTATTTATATATTACTTAAATGCTTGATTGGAGCCACTTTTTTAGATCTTTTTAAAGGAAAGTATATGTATTTAATGTATATTTTTATATTTAAATATTAATTCGCGCAGATTCATTTAAATGAACCTTACCCAATATGAAAACTATTGCCACTGCTAGTAGCTGGAATCGTTGTCTGTCGTCTCTCATGGCTTAAAATTTCCGGAAAATGCGCAGCTCAGGGCAAAGTGCATTGTAATTTATATTTTTTCAGTGCAAAGGTAAGCACAAAATTTCAAGAACTCTTTGTCAACGGTTTTCTTGGTTTATCTCTTGTGGTCATTCGCTTCATTAACGAAACACCTGAAACCATTTTTCATAGCTAAACTATGCCAAAGGTCTTAGGAAATGAACACCAAACTTTAAATATTAAATAAACATATTAAAAAAGATCTTAATAAAAATATTTAATTCAATTATTCTAATGTTGGAATATTATTTTTATATCTTAGTAGAGTTTAAAACATATATTTTTTATGTAGTTTTATAATTTTTAATTTAAAATACCTGTTCACATTAACTGCTTAACTTGTAGCTATTTTAATAGAATTAAATGTGGTAAAAGCCAAAAATAAATTCAAAAATTTACCATTCACCATAAAGTCGTACTTTGTCTTTAGTTCATGCTTTTTCCCAAAGATGGCGCCCTGTTATGGCGGCAAGCAAACGAGTTTTTGAATTTATGGTCACTACAATGTTGCAAAGGCAATCGTGTAATTAGCATCTTAGTTACTTTAATATAAGCCGTCTCAGAGTCAATCAAATGAGACTTTATTGATAAACACTTGAATGGTACGCGAGTGTCCGGGTTCCATCCCATATACTATATATACCTCCTAGAACTGAGCTCTCACTCATTAACATGGCACACCAGGCCTCCCAATTAATTGTTGTCATTGAAATTAGATCTCTACGAGATCGGACGCTGTTAAATTGAATGTTTATTAGTCAACCAGGCATTAATACACTTTCAATTGCTCAGGTTACTTTAAGCTAAAAAATCTTACATATTTATATAATATTTATATGTATAGTACTTAAGCCAGAATATTATCAGATAACATTAACAAATTTTGTAAGATGAAGATAATTTGCTTCATTTCTCCTGCGGAATAAAAAAAACTTTGTTTAAGATATTGATTACAAAAAAGTATTGTTTTTAAAGATATTGATTACATTCGTAGATTACGTAATAATAAATTATTTTTCTAACTTCAAAATCCTTTCATATAAGAAAAAACCTGATATTGATAACCAGTTTGTGTGACATCTTTTTCAATATTACAGTGCCGAGATAAATAATTTTCGAAAGCTGAAAATGTGCCAATGAAAAATGTGATAAACTCGTTGATAATACCTCGCAGGCGCTTGCCTAGAACTGAAATCGAAGCCCAAAAAATGTGCTGACCGACTTTGTGGGGGAGAACGGGGGCTCAAGTTCAAAGTCAATGACAATGCGCCGGCTTTGAAATGCTGCAATAAGCTCTCGAAATAAATGCGATAATTGATGTTTCTCTTTTGCCGTAGTTTCTGTTTATTTTATTTTTATTTTTTTTTATTTTGTTGCTTTTTTGCACTGACTGGCGAAACCGTTGAGCGGTGATTTTTGAGACCCGGCAAGGGGTTGAGCTAGGCGGGCGACAACACGTACACGCAAGCGAGCAATTTATTTTTAAAAGCAGCAACCGAATTAAACGACAATTATGATCCGGCTTTATTGATGTTCGGCGGTGCGTGCGCCCCGATGATGACTGGGGAAATAATGGGTATAAACTGTAACAGGTTTCATGACGCGCCCATTCCCGGCATGTTTGCCGTGTGTCATCGGCGCTTATCGCTTATCACCAGGGTGACTCGGAACTTGTTAACAAGCTGAGAACTCTATTAAAACAGAATCTGATGGGTTATTAATTTTTGAATATCTGGTAGTATTGGTATTATACACTGGGATTATATCATTTTTAATAGTGTATAATAATCCTTATTTTTTTCCTTTTACATCCCCTTAGTCCACTTAAAAAGTCCTTTTTTAAAGCATTTAAAATTAAGTCGTTTAAATGATTTACAATTCATATTTTTCAGCATCAAGTTGAGAGACCTATTAATAAAAAATATGACTGCCTTATTGCCGGCACTTAAGGGGTTATTTATTTTGTTTTACTTTGCCCATAAAGCGGAACAATATAATCGGATGAAGGCAGAAATGAAACGATTTGTTAAAGCGATTAAACTAATAGGCAGCACGTAATTAACACTATTAATTATGTACATATTTGTGGTCTCGTTTAGCGATAATGGATTATAAATTAGTTTTGGTTTGAAATTTGTTACAATAAGTCTTTATTTTATTATGTCAATATGGCAAAGATTCGTAAAGATATTTTTGGGCGAAAATAAGATTAAGATTCCACAAATAAATAATACATAATTTTGAACATTTTTTATAGATTTCATAAAGGGTATTTAATTTTTAAATGTATTTAATTTATTTTA
>JAEIIJ010001551.1:0-13271 GCA_018904815.1 Drosophila ogumai
AAAAAAGATAACGGTTTGAGCAGTGTGAGCAAATTGAGCCACTGCGTGCCCATCGCTGTTTTATATGAATTAAAATAGAGAAACAGGCTCAAAATTAATAATCGGTAATAAGATACAATCTCTATATTTTTTTAAAATTTGTATACAATTGCAGGGTATTATATATTTAGTCAGAAGTTGGGAAATCATGGAAAGAATCATTTCCGACCATACAAACCGTAGATATTTTTCATCAGCCAAGTTAAACTAGACATATTTTAACGAAACAATTGTTATCTACTATTTTGAAAATGTAATAAATATATAATTAAATTATTCAAAGATTGACAAAAAATTATATTCCTTTAAATTGAAAATTTAGTATGCAGTTTATTTAAATATTTATTAATTGTAATTAATAATGAATAAACTATGAAACCTCGGCTTATTAACATTTATTTAAAATGAATGTAACATATTTTTCCATTAGTTATGATAGATTTGGAATTATAACCTGCAAAAGTATACAAACTTTAGCTTACCTTCTGGGTTTGTCGCTGTTATTGTTGATTTTTGACGTTTAGAAAAATTCCAATAGAGTTATTTCATGGCTTTGTAATAAATTAATTAATAAAACTATTTTCCAATATTTTATATTTTGATTTATGCAAATCCCAGACTAGGTGAAAAACCTCACCTTTATCACAAGTGCACACGTATTCCACTGTAATTATTAAGTTTCATATTTTGCAGAAATTGAATTAATTCTTCGCATAATAAGGCACTCTTTTTTGCAGGCCGACTTGTAATTATAAAGCAATTATTTTAGTTTGCAAAAACCCTTGATGGCATTTTTCATAAATCGCATCTCTCTGTCAGAGACAATGTTAATTTTCCTCGGGTTTAAAATTGCTATTCGCGTGCACTGGATTTTTTAGTTGTTACCATTGGGAAAATGAAAGTAATGGTTGTTGTTTTTTTTTTTTTCTTGCGATTGCATTTTTGTTACCACAGACTGTGGACAAAACGATTTTCAGCTGGCTTTGGAGATTGCATTGGATCGTACATTTCCACACTTCCCAGCAGGCAGAGGAGAAAAATTGAAATTAATTAAATACCTAAGCAGCACGAAAGCGGCTTTTCCAGCCTCTTGCCACCTGCCCCAGCTCCAGCTGCCCCACCTGCGAGTCACTCAATCAACTGTGACGCATCGTGCACAAAAATTATTTGTCAACAAATTGGAGCGCGACCAAGCCCACAACAAACAACTAAAAATGCAATTAAAGAAATCGAAATGGAAAACAATAAAATCACAAGAGAAATATGTGCTCCGAGCATAAACGTCGTCGAGCGGCGGAGCAAAAAGCGAACAAAATATTTTACAACACTTTCGCTCGTTAGAAGCGGGCGGCTGCAACATCAGTCTCTCTTACAGTCCTGCACGACAGTCTGCTGCTGATGCACTGGGAGAAGCGTGGGTTTTTAAGTTGCAAGATCGCAGAGAAAAATAATATTTATAATCTGATCTTTGAAGCTGTGGGTGTGGCTCTGTCATAATTAATTTATATTCATGTTTCCACAGAAGCTTTCTCTCAGTGTCCCCACTTGTCTTGTCTGTATGCACTCATTGCCGCCTTAATTGCCGGGCGAAAATGTGCAGCGACTGCAGCCGGAGCAATAACTATAACTATAGGTATAGGTATAGGTATAATACAAGCTAAGGCGCTTACCCGCAGCTCTACTCTAATTACCCTCGAAGCTCTTGGGATTCGATGGCTATGCCTCCTCTCCCATCATCTCTGATCCCTTTTTCTGTACGGTTTTTGAAAGGTGCCGCCGCTGCTGGGTGAGCAAGTGAAATTAAAGTCAAATTAATCAAATTTGTTTTGAATTTGGGTTGAGACGTGGCAAGACTATAGAGTTTACAATTGTAATTAGATGGTACTCGAGATATCAGTTTTAAGAAGTGAAAACATTGCTAAACACTTAAGAAATTATAAGTGTATTTATATTTTAATGCGGCAATACATATAATTATTTAAAGATTAATTAGCAGCTTCCAAAAAAATATTATAAATATTTTATAAGACAAATATTTGCTTGTCCTCCTTTAGGAAATCCACAAAACCTTGAAAAGCTATAATTTGTAAAAATAACAATTCATCAAATAATGCTGCCCCAAGTCACTGTCCGGCGGAGTCTTTCCTCTGCCGCTGGAACTCAATTTCAATTTGCTGCCAGCTCCCTCCGCGGCCAATTGACAGCTTCTTGGGCCAGCACCTTGGCGGGACTTGGGTCAATTGGTTGCCATAAATCTTCATACAACACTGTTGACTGCCGGCGACAGTGCGAAATAAAATAAAAATTTCATTATGATCTTTTTCCACTCAATTCTTTCGATTGCAATTTCGAATTATAGAGAGAAATGTGATAAATCAAATTCTCGTTAACGCAGTGTGACGTTCAAATTTGTTTTAGATATATAGGAATCCATTCTAATTGCAAATACATTTATGCAGGACCGACTTGGCCCTCACTTTGAGCCAGAAAAATCACCCAAAAAGCCAGAGCGGCTGAGGAATATATTCACATATATGCGAATCTCGATCAACTGCTCACTGGAGTGTGCAGCAAACTGCAACAGGTTCCGCTGCTGTGGTGCATGCAACCCGTGATTAAAACGGTGCCAGATCCAAACTCTTAATTCTTGGGCATTTTCACTGAAATCGTAAAATATAATTTGCGAAGAAATTCTTTCTTTCATCTAGCCTGACTGGCAATTACTTCGTTTCTCTTATTTATTTCGTTTTCCTTTTTTTTCTCTCTCTCAGCTATATTTATTTTTTTTTCTTTCATTACGATATTTTTATGCTGCTGCTTTTTATGCGCGACTTCATTTAGTAACTGTGCTTTGCATGATTATTGCTCTAGTTACCGCGACAACAACAGCAAAAGCCTGAACATGAGCAACAGCTTCTGGCCAGGTAAAATGATGTTGAACAAACTACGGCATGTTACCAATATGGGCAGTGCACTTTCTGGGCTTTGCAACAAAAAAAAAAAAATTAAAGAAAAATGAAAAGAAGGTGCAGCAAGGCAGATCGCTTCGAGCTTTGTTGAGCAGAAGATATTTTTTGCATTCGAGTTTTAGATGCCTGAACAAATATTTGTAGCTCATGTTTAAACAGTTAGTAATTTTTTTGGTATATTTTAATGACTTTTCCTTAACATCTATATATGTTAACAATATAAATAAGTTATAAATGGTTTTTCACCGCACCTTAAACTAAGATCTAAGCACTCACTCACTTAACTTGATAATATTTAAACTCTAGCATTCCTTTATTTTTTTTGAGGGAAATTCGCTTGGGCTCACCTGCTGCTCGTTATCTACAGTATTTATGTCATCGTTAAATTTGGCTTCCAGCTGCTCGAAACAAGTGCACACGAAGCATTCTGGCTGCCTTTGCTCTCGTTGTAGTTGTCGTTGTCGTTGGCATAGGTGTGGCACAAAATATTTAAACACAGCATAAAAATTAAAAACTAGTCTAATCAAAGACTCGAGCCAGTTCCATGTGGCGTTGATCGCCATGGGTTTGGGGCCGGCAAAAGGCCTCATGTGAGATCATTTACCGTAGTCCAGGTAGAAGTGAAATTTTGCCAGGTTTATTTTCTATGGAAAGTATTATGTAGAGTAGTTAATCACTTCAAACAAGATAATTTAGAACCCTGAAGTTCTTTGGAAAACTTTAATTTAATATATAATTTTAAAAAATCTATTAAAGTTACATTTTTTAATGTATCCCAAAAAATGTAAGGAAATTTAAAACAAATTTCTTAATTTTACAACCAAAAGCAAATTCAACTATAGAATTTACCATCGATTAACACTGAGGATCTCCTTTTTGCTTTATTCCCGCGACCATCAAATTCCACTTGACAAAGATGAGTGTGGAAAATGGAGCGTGTCCCATTTATGTGTGGATGCCTATGCCTCTCTCTATCTCCCCATCAAAGCCGTGAAAATCTGATTTGCGATTAAAGCCCCAAATGCACGTTAATCCCTGTGAGCGGATAGCAGGCTTCGTGGAAGTACTGCCACCGCGTCCTACTCTCAAACACCCTGGCCGGCAACAGGTGTAAATGATTCTGCTGCCGTAACATGACGTTGTCCGCGGTCAACGTTTTTTTTTTTTTTCTGCATTTTCTACCTGGCCAATGCGTTGTGAGCCATTTGAAACTGGTTGCACCTTTTGAGTCTTGCTACGTCGTATTAAGTTTAATTTGCATGGAAAACTAAGACTGAGAAGAAGAAAAAAAAAAATGGAAATACTTTAAAAAGACCCCAAGGCGCCAGCGGCTTGACACATTTCTGCGGGCCATGAGAGTGAACTTCTTGCGATCGAAATGCTTTTCCAATAGTTGACCCAATTGGGAAAGAGACGGAAAATGGGAAACTAGGCAGGTGGAGGAGGGATCGAGAGTGAGTGCAATGAGGCGACCCCGGATTGACATCAATCATTGCACTATGAGACATTATTCTTAACGTCATCGTCATGCCGTCTCAGCTGGGTCAATTAGAAGTGACTTGGCAGCTTTTGGGTAAAAGTAGGAAAGAAATGCAACTGACGGGGGAGGGAGAACCTCCCTCCCCACCCATTTCAACCATTCGATGGAAGGAAAATCTGCAGCTAAACGACAATCGATTAAGGTCAGCCTTCACTGGGCTTGGAAAGTTGGCCCAATGAACGCCCAGCAAGTGGCGCCCATGGAGGCACTCAGTCGGTAGCCAAGCGTATCTCGACCAGATCGTACATAGGGAAAAAAAATATGACAAGTGAGCCGACTTTTCCGAACCAGAATTGCAGGTCAGCAAATGAACTGAAACTGAAACTAATAATTCCCATCGACAATGTATCCCAAGATAAAATGTAACTTGTTTTTAATGGTATTTACTTGTTAAATAACATAATCAGGGATTAATGGTTAAGAATACCATTTTTCTTTTCTTCTCTAGTCATTGTTAATATTTTTCGCAAATGTAATTCTTACCGTGTAATCATAGCCATCGAGATCGGGCTCATGTGCAGCAAGGAGCAGCCGCGCCATGGTCAAGTGGCTGCCCGATTTGCATGACCAGTCGATGGGTGTGCGTGAGGCGATCGCAATCCCCCAATCAAATATAGTGGATCCCAGGAAGAGGAAGATCGAAACTAAGGCGCTTCACTGCCACAGCAATTACTGCCTCAGTTCCAACTTCTCAGTCATGCAAGCGATTTTTCCGGTGTGCATCGAGTTGGGTTTCTCCTCTGGCCAGGGAGTTTGCGGCTAGTCCCGCACAGTGCTCTATATTGACAGCTATGAATCTAAATTCACATACCTGAAATATAACATTTGAATAAGTAAATAATTTATTAGTTTATTAATCTATTTTTTGTATACAAACAATTCTTTTGAAGATAAGCTGGAATAATCTTATTCCTATAATAATTACTGTCCAACTCAAAATAATAATAATAATAAAAATATAATAACCTTTAAAAAAAAAACAGGATTAAAAGCATTTCCCTTGTCTGCTACCCACTGTGCGCCGATTACAGTGCCTGGCACAGTGAACCATTTGATCATTCGAGCAAGGAATTTGCGTACGGACAGTCTTGTGGTTTTCCAGTGACTTGTCTGGGGAAAAGGTATTTCAAATTTTTACTATATTTAATCGGAAACTCGTCTGAACAAATTTTGGGCTGCTTATTAATTTTTAAGGAATTTAAAATGCAAATTTAACGATTTTGTGTGCTAAAATCGCCCTCTTTTATGTTTCAAGTTAACTACAAAAGCTTTCGGCGGCGACATCTTTTGGAGTAATCGGGCGTTGGTTATTTTTTACTGTATAAGAGTAATGTTTCTACATGCATAGCTGTTAACATTTACTTAACAACTGATAATAAAAATCAATATAATAATTACGGCTTTAATTAATTTTATTATAATCAAATTCGTGTTATCTGTGCTAATAAAAATAAATAATAAAAATACATGGAGTTCTTCCCTATGAAAGAGTGATGTGTAATAAAGGTCCTATGTTCCAAAATTGGTCACTAGGTGTCACACGTAAAGCATCTTACCTAGTTCTACATGAAATATATTACAACTCTGTTAGTTTTTACATCCGTAAAGAGCTACAAAAAATTCGAAGTTTCCCTCTGATAACTCCAGAGCTAAGTCTCACTGATTTTTATTAAACCTACTAATTATTTATTATTTATATTAACATTCTTTGCGATATTTAAAATTGTTATTTATAATCGTATGTTTTTTTTTAATGCTTCGGAAAACCGAATGCATTATGAAATTGGATAATTATGTTACTCCTAATTTAATAATTATTCTTTTAAATATCATATCTGCATTATGTGCTCCGTCTCTGTTGTAGGTTCCGAATAAATTAATTAAATAAATTTATTAAATTCAAGATTTTTTATTCTATGAATCAGAACTATGCTTGTTTATTAACTTCTTAATAATATATTAAATATCAGTAAATTATTTTATGAAAAACAAATATGTTAATTGAAAGGAAATTTAATGGCATATACGGCTTGAATAATTGAATAATTGAGTTACTTGCCTCTGACTTAAAACTTAATATAGCCTTTCATAAAATATAACAATTCGTTTGGTAATTTAAATTGTAATTACATATATTATTTATTATTGGAAATAAATATAATACGAAAAAAAATATTCAAAATCGAATTAGAAACATGGGATTCTTTGAAAATTAAGGATTAAAAACTATGGCATATTAGGTGCAAAGGAAGTTATTAATTAAAATTAAATTCAAATTTATGCTCATCATAGTGCAACTCCAGAATCGAGATAATTTTTGCACTATTTTTGCAGCTGCCCAACAAGTGACTTTCCCACACTTTCGGCAGAATTCTTTAGAGGCTTTTCACCCCCTGACAAGTGGAAAATATGTACTACAAATGCTCAAGAATGCTTGTTTGTGGATGCAGAGATACATATCAAATACGCCCCCATTTGCTGGGTTAAGTGAGGCGAATAATTCATGTCAATATCAAAACTCATTTACCTGCGGTTGCCTCAGTCTTTCATCAAAAACCTTGTGAGGCAAAACCTACTGAGAAGTAGATCAAAAGTGGGAAACTGGAGGCAGGGGGACGAGAAGGAGAGCAGTTGTGTGAAGGCCCAATTGAGGAAAATGCGTTCAGCTGGAATGCCGCTTATAAGCCATCGTTGACAACACAACCTGGAAACCGACAGGCGACAGTCGACAGACGACAGACGACTGTTTCAGAATCAGGATTTGAAATATGGAAAAGTTTTGTCTCAACTTCCAGATAGGCAAGCGACAAGGAACGATTTTAATTACTTTGGCCCAGTCATTCATTCATTTCCACTTGTTGCCCATCAGTTAAAAGTCAAAAGAGGAAGCTCTCCGAATGGTAATTCCATTTCCATTTCGGACATTTCACGCTCGAAAGGATTTTATCTGGCACCGCACCCTACTCCCCACTGCTCCGATGTCTATCGCCCCTTAGCCATTACAACTTATTGCAACTCCTGTGGCTACTTTTAATACACTAAATTAACTTTTTCGTGGGACCCAACCACTCCCTCTCTCCGCTCAGCTTGGGTGCCACCCACTCGAAAGGCAAGGATGCGTACTTTATCTGTCGGTTATCTCGCCTTTTGTTGATTAATAGCTTTGCGGTAATTAATTCGCCATGAATGATGTGCATTTGTATGGAACGAGATAGGAATGGAATATGAATGGAAAACTAAGTTCATTATTGTGGAACATCTATGTGAGCATTGTATCGGAAAAGAGTTTGAAGTCTTTTTATCTGCTCAGATAGAATCTATTATGTGTTAATTAGCTATAAAAGTGTAAGTAGTCAAGATGATTAATCAGAGTTCTTAGGTATGGTTTGAAAATCTATTCATAATTAATTAGTGTTTATCATCCAATTGTTCTCTAATTTAAAGATTCTTTTTATTACATTCTTTCTAATAAGAATTTTAATTTGGGCTGTAAAATTAGGCTTTCGGTTCCTCTAAAATACATTCAGTGGCTTTTCCTACGCTTTTCTTCTGAGCCCTCACATTAACTGGAAATTATCTCATTATATCTGCCCTGACAACGAGTGTGAACTTCTGGGTTCCGGCGGCGCTAGAAACTTTATGCCCACCTACTGGTTCGGCTCTTACCAATGACTTCCGTCATCACCGGCACACTCAAAGTGTAAATTTGCGTTTGCTTCTAATTAAGAGAGGGACCAAGAAATTGCCCAGACCCAACCCCAGCCCCAACCCAGAGCTCAGGGCGGGAGGCCCGCATCGTTGCATTGCAAGATCGCAGCATCCCGGCATCTTGGCAGCTCAGAAACTTTGCATCTGCAAATGGAGGAGCACTTGCGGCAATTGCAATTTAGAATTTTCAATTATATTTATATTTTTATGAGGTTAGCGGCTGGGTAATGGGTGCCAGGTAGAGGATAGCGCGGGTGACGGGAAATGGAAAACGGAAAACGGAAACACCCCTTTGGCCCGCACACACGGAAGCACTAGAAAACTACAAATCAAGTGCCACGCACGCAAATTTCCTTTAATTAAAACCAAACTTTTAAGAGCCCCTCGTCTGCATCTTCTTCACGTTGCCCCCTTGCGCTGCAGATGCATCTTCACTCGGTTACCCAACTGCAAACTACTCGGTCTCAACTTGAGCGGATCCAAGGCGACATCATCTCCAAGTGGGAGCCAAGGTGCGGGCCGCTTTTGTCGGTCGCCAGCCTCTGGTGATTACGGCCCAAAGTTTGCTCAGGTGAAGAAATACAATTAGCGAGTAATATAAGGACAATATTAATGTATATGGCTGCAGTAGATAGTTGAAGTCTTTTCAGGGAATTCTTGGTAATGCAAGAGAACAAGTAAATACTGGTATTAAAAATGTACAAATGTTCCCAAGAAATCTGTTCAACACTTGTTTTATAGATATTCATTCATTCAGGAAAATCATTTACTGCTTTATACAAAATTTAACTTGTTGAGTTTAAAAGATAAATTAACCCCTTTTAGGTTTATGAAAGCCAAAGCAAAAACCCTGGAAAATCTCTTCGAAGCTTGATTTGGAAATTTCTCCAGGACAAACATCCATCAACAAGTAAAATTCAGTTTCAGTCGTGAGTCTGCCGGAAAAGCACTTGCTGAAAAACCCAACTGCGTAAGGATGGGGGAGTGGGAAAAGGCAAACTTCTCCGCCCCAAAGAAGCGAACCGGATGCAGTAAAAAAGTTTTCTAACCCATATTAAAACATATTTGCGCCAAAATATGCAGATGCCGGGAGAGTGCAAGGAAGTTGCCGAGCGTATATGCCGTATCTCTGTGAAGGCAGGTGGCAGTGGGAGGGCTGGCAGTCAATTGCTCATTGACTTGGCTCAAAAATTGTTGAGTGTCGAGTCCTAAGTCCTAAGCCCCTGCTAACATGCCAAAGTCAAAATGCAGTTGCATCGACAATGCACAGTTAGAAAATGCGCAAAATTATATTTCATATTTATTAAATAAACCAAAGAAAATAATTTTTATATTTAATAGGTTGTGGGTTATTTTTCCCTTTGATCAGTTGGATTTTTAGTTATTACTGCTGAGTTAATAGTTTGTTTCTTTGAGTGTAATGTATGGAGTGATGGGGTGGAGCGACAGCAAAGTTCCCAGCACCAGATATGGAGGAACCGACTTCTTCTTCTTTGGCGTCCCATTTTTTCGGGTTTAGTTTCCAGTTAAGTTTACGTGAGCGTGGATTTCAAGCTGTGCGCGCACATAAGTTTGTGGCTTAAGCATGTGAAATTCATATGGATGGCAGCGCACACCCCCTCCCCACACCAACCCGCCTACATTTTCACCCCCGAATCCCACTCACCTGCATGAAGGGGCATAAAATACTGGCAGGGCTAATGCATTGCCAGCAACCCTAATAACCTTAGACATCGCGACGACGCGGGGTGCGCCGGGCCGAAAAAGTCACACAAAGTTACTAGCGCAAAAAGTTTAAAATTAAACGTAGTTGGATTCGTTGCAGGGGGTTAGGGAATAAAGGAATATAGGTAGGGTATATGGGGATACTTTCTAAGGGTCTAAGGGTCGGCTTATATGTCTTAAATAAAAATACTCAAAAGGGCAAGAGATCACCTACCAAAAGACTCGCCCCTAAATATTTTAAGAGTTCTTACTTCTATTTACGAATTTCGTACAAATTTCCATAAAATTAAACTGAGTAAGCTTAGTAAACTATACCCTTAGGCAATGTAAATTGCCTGAAAAATATCAAGACACCTAAAATTCAATTACAAAAATCACATTAAATAAAGTAAAAGAACATACGAGAGAGAGAAATTCCGTACCGTGCTGGAGCTAATTATGCTTATGTAAAGTGTTTTTTGGGCTGTAAGTCTAATGCAATATAATTTGAACAAAATTATTGAAAATTGACGGTAATTGAAATGAATTCAAACAAATTTGAGTGCTCGGCACTGGGTGTCGTGTTGAGTCCCCATCAAAGGAGTCAAAGAGCGCTGAGCGTTGCAACTTTGACACGCGACAAAGAGGTCGCCGCACGAGAGCTCCCTCCGAGCTCTACAATTTCGCGGACTCAGGCTGGCGAAGGGGTTCATTAGGCATTTTACCGAAATTACTGCACATTTTCAGGGGGAAAATTCTCTATGATTAGGCTTCAAACTAGTGGATTATTTGCAGTGGCGGAGTCTTTCGCTTAAAGTCAGCCAGCTTACTTGGATTAGCCGAAAGCTGTGCTAGCGAGGCTACAACTTCCACCGGATAATGTCATAAGTCCCCACTCTAAACAGCTCACTTACCCACCAGGATTGAGACCCTGCTCGACTGGAAACAAATTCAATGAAAATAAAAATAAATTAGCTGCAACTAAATGAGCCAAATAAATTCATTTAGGGCTTTATGCGCTCCACTGAAGTACACCCAAAGACGCAGTCGTCTTTCACGTCCGCCCCTCCTGGCTGGATGGCTGGCTGGCTGGCAGGGTTGAGGGCCAAGTTAAAGCCAACACGTATTGCCAAACTCGATTGCCGTGGGCGAAGCACCAAATGCAATTTCACTTCACCCCTGTTGCAGCCGAGGGTGTACAGCTTGCAGCTCGCAAGAGCAGTGGAAAAATTCCAGCAGCAGGTGATTCCCCTTCGAAGCACTTATCTTTCGAGCGAGCTGCGTTCGCCGTGTTCGCTCCTGTCAAATGGCGGACATCTCTGGAAATCAACGCAAACAAATAACAAAACTAAAATATTCCTTTTGCTTATGTCAATGGAGATTGTTTATCGATACAAAATTCCACGAAGTGGGGCGGTTTTTTTTTGTTTATTTTAATGTTATGCTGGAAAATTACATCGATTATTTATGTTTATTACATAATTGATATTTGTTTACCTTTAAAAATATATTCATAAAATTATACCTATATTAAGGGAAACAATGTTAGAAATTACACCAATTGTTTAACCCCAAATCATATATATCTAAAATGTAGAGTGTAGACTGATCTCGATTTGAGAAACGTGTATCCGTATTTTTATTAATACAAATCAAACACATCTAAATATTAACCAGAAAACTATACAAATTCATAAGCTAGACACGCACCTGGCGCCTGTTCACTGACAAAGCACAAAAAACGAAAACAATTTCAAAACCGGATCGAAAGAGAAACGTTTGGTCAGCACTGAGGGAAGCCCAACCGTCTGGACCAGTGTCTGGCTGACAAGGTGCTTCCGAATGCGGGTAAAGAACCTCAAAGACAGCATCCTCTTTTGGTGGGCGATCGAGTCGTATAAATAGAGAAAGACGCAGAGAAAAGGGCTCAGTATCAAAATCTGCTTCAAACCATCCTCACCTGCTGAATCTATTAAAGAATTTTATTTTTTAAATCAAACATGAAGTTCCTGGTAAGTAGAGCCTGTCTATAAAAATTGGGATGAAATTAAGGACCGTTTGCCTTGTAGGTGATCGTTTTTGTGGCCCTGCTTGCCTTCGCCTCGGCTCTACCCCAATTCGGATTTGGAGGATTTGGTGGTCAGCAACAACAGCAGCAGCAAGAAGGATTCAGTGGAGGTTTCGGCGGAGGCTTTGGCGGAGGTCAGCAACAACAACAGCAGCAAGAAGGATTCGGTGGAGGATTCGGCGGAGGCCAGCAACTACAACAGCAGGAAGAAAGCTTTGGGGGCGGCTTCGGAGGTTTCGGAGGAGGCTTCGAGCAGCAACAGCAACAGCAGCAGGGTGGCTTTTTCTAGGCTTAACTTAAATAATAGATTAAATAAAAGATAATATAGTACTTAAAAAATAAACCAACACAAGCTTTTTTTATTATTACGGTATATGTTCAGAAAATCCTTAAAGATCACTGGCCATATTATTATTTAGAGCTAGCAAAATAAGAGAATATTGTATCCAAGCTTAGATTTTTTCAAACCAAGTGATTACTCTAGAAATCTGGTTTTAGACGTTAATTTTAATGTTTATGGGAGGGAAAGTACAAATCTTAATTTAACCAAAAATTAACACTTCTAAAAGAGGTGTTAAATAAACGATAATATACTCTTTTTTTTTTTAATCTTAAAAATACTACTACCCCCTATACATAATTGTTGGATACAAAATTGTCCAAATCTCCTTTAAGGAAGTTAAAGAACACTAAAAAAAAATTGATAAGACAGACATTTTATATTAGAGTTAAAACTTTTATAATATAAAGTGTTTATTTTTCGTCTGTTTAAAAAAAATATTATTATGAGAAAGCAGCTTAATGCAATCATTATGACTTTTATATGTCACATTGCGGAAGTACTCAGCTATCTTAACCTAATCAGTGTCAGTTATGAATTTGCTTTCAAATGATAAATCGATAAACAAATTGAATGCTGCAATAGAGAATTATAGTGACGCATCAGAAATTTGAGAATAAGTATGCGAAAAATTCTACTAATTTGATTAAAGGTATGAATAAGGCGTGATCTCGTGAGGCTTACTGTGGGGTAATTTAAGCTTTAAACTAGAATTTTTCAGAATAAGTTATTAAGCTAGTTTGATTATTAAATCACAAAATACATTACAACAAATTATTACCTTTTTGTATAATAATTCATTTTTAATTGAAATTATATTTATGTTAGCATAAAACTGTGGAACCCACAAGCTGAACAATATATAGCAGAGTTCTATGAGAATAGGGAAGGCTTTATTTATAT
>JAEIIJ010001560.1:0-17973 GCA_018904815.1 Drosophila ogumai
GAGTGTTATAATTAATTTAAGAGTTTCTCAACATATTTTAAGATCCAATTTCAATTTCCCTTTTGCTAAATTTATTTAAAAAAATGTAATTAAATTCTAACCATTTTAAAATACAAAATCAAAAGACTTAGGCAACGAACTTGAGTCTAATTAATAGTTTTGGATGTTCTAAACCAGTATATTTTTTTCATTTGCTGTATTTTGCATAAATAATTTTATTTAAATTTAACCCATTTAAAATACAAAATCAAATGATTTAGGAAACAAACTTTTCACTCTGCTTTTTCAAAGAAATTTCCCTTTAAGCTTGAAGCTCTTCCTGAACTTCCCTCCCCAACGCTGACACACATTATCTGAGGCTGAGGGGTCCCATAAACCATTTTCATAAATCACCAAGGCAATTCTTCTCCCAAAACACTCTTCAACTGGGCAAACATTTTGGTGAAATGGTTCCCATAGTGCTCTTCTGGGCCGCAACCCAGAGCGGAAAAAAGTCAACCACATAGCACGGGCACAAATTGCTCGTTTCGCAAAAAACAAAAAAAAAAACACAACAGCGGCAGCAACAATAATAGCAACAACATGCCGCTGTGGCAACAGAATCAGCAACAACATGTACAAGCTTTTCACTGTGCACTGCTCTTATTTAATTGACTTTTGACTCCCCCGAAAATCCACGAGAAAAACAACAACGGCCCACGAGAGGGGGGCAGGGGGAAATTAAAGGAAAAAAAAAACACCAAATAACACAACTGAGGCCCAAAGCTTACTCAGATAACAACGAGACAACAAACAAATAAATCGCATACAAAGAAATAGAAGCTTAAACCAACAGAGAGAAAGGGGAGGGAGTGAGGAAAAAAGACAAATAAACAAACAGAAACGGCGAGGAAAAAATAAAGAAAGAATTGTTGGCTGTGCAAGTGCAAATAAAACGAGGGAAAAAAGGAAAACGGCCGAGAGACGCGGACACATTTACTTATCGCGCCTCTTTTCAACAAGAAACGGTGGCAACTCTGCCACAAACGAAACCACCAACAAAACACATGCAAAATTGCCCGGTGGGTTGCCAAGGCAGGCGGATCGAACCGAAAACTAACAAACTAACTAACTCACTAACATCTGAATGCAGCACTGAGAGAAAGCTCTATATATTTCACTGTAAATAAATCAAAAAGAATTTATACTAAATTGTACAAAAAAAATTGTTTTAAATTAAATCAGTCTAAAAGTTAAGCTTATTTATTTTTATTAAAATAAAATAATAACAAACTTAAGTCACAAGGCAAAACAAATTTCACAGAATTTATTCTAGTAATAAATTCTTTAAAATATATTTTATAAAGTTCACAAGGCCCAGCTTAGTAAAAACCTTTCTCTCAGTGCCGCCTTTGACCAACTTCTGCTCACTTCTGCCTCTGCCATCGCCTTCGCCTTTTGCCGGCTTCTAATGATCCAATTCCCACGAGCCGTGACGCCGATGACACTGGCTGCAAGGTAAAGGAGCAGCATCAGCATAGCAGCAGGCACCAGGCAGCAGGCAGCTGGTGCAGACAACCAACCACGACGACGGCAAAGAGGAGCTTCCAATGCAAAAGCCAAAGAGAAGGAAAAAAATAAAGAAATAGAAGGTGGAGGTTCGCCTCTCGGCTCCTCGCCTGTTTAAACAACTTTCAAAGTTAATAGTCTGCCCGGCGTCGAGACGCTTTGGCCAAAAAGCCAACCACACCGCGGCTGCATACCAAAACCAGCCCGAGATCCGAGCCACCGAGCCACTGAGCCTCCGAGCCAGCAGGAGTCCCGGGCCTCTTCCATGAATCATTTTTCTCGCTGGCAAAGAAAGCTGGTGGCTGCCTGCCACCGCCTAAAATCCCGCTCTCTTCGCTCTCCACCCGCGTTGCACGTTGCAGGTTGCCAGTTGCCAGTTGCCAGCTCCAAGTTGCAAGTTGCTTGCTGGTGGGCTGGTGTAAATGTTTTGCAAGTTGGCTGTTATAATTTCGTTCGGCTTTTATGGCCCCACCACACACGGGGAGAGAGATGGCCGAAAAGGAGGGCGCTGTGGGTCCGACCTGGCGTATACGTAATGTGAAAATGTCTACTAATTAAAATGGAATTTGATTCCGAGGATCTCTGGCGGTCAAAAAGCGTGGGAAGAATGTCTAGCGAATGACAAGAATGTATCTCGTACTGATTTGAGACCTCACATGGGATTGATGGGATGTAGATCAGGAATTTAGTAATCTATATAAAATGGCTATTTGTTGAACCATTTTTGGTCGATTGTTTTAAGTAAAAGGTTTTACTTAAGCATAAAAATATATTTAAGTATTAATGGGTTTATTTATTCTTTAAAAAACAAAGTAATGGAACTAATTTTCTAATATTTAACGAAGTTTAAAATAGTAATCATGAAAGAGAAAATAAACTATAATAGCCTGTCAACCTGTATAATTAAAAAACCTTAAATATACATTTCTGTGTTGTCCTACGCTTAATAAACATATATTTTCTCGTTCTTTTATTTATTAGTTTAATGTTTTATTTGCTTGGCTTAAACATAGTTAGAAATTCAAGGCCAGCATTTGCCCACAGGGGTAGCTGACAATTTTCAGACAACCAAGTCAGCAATCTATCCATCCAACCATTCATCCGCTCAGCCATTCATGGTGCAATCCATTCATTTTGTCGCATCCTCTATTTGTCTGAATTGTCTGCCTGCCATGCTGAGCACAAGATTTATTTCCAAAGTTTTATCTGCACTTGTTTTTCGCTATTTGTATTTGTTTTATTTTATTTTTTCGTGCCTGTTTGATTCGCATACGTCAAGTGAAGTCAAGTCATTGGCATCTGGTGCAGTTCAAATGCTCACTGAATCGAACAGACGGCAGTTTAGCAGTTTATGCCAAATCATGGATAGTAAAAATCACAGAAAAGCAACTAAAAATGCAATTTTCCAAGCGCTTACTAATTTGTTAGCCAGCCAACTTTTGTGGCCTTTGTGATTAATTTCGCCGAGCATTTCACCTGCGGCTGCGGCTGTCAATTGGCCCCATGACGATATGGATACACTCGGCGAAAATGAGACACAAGCTGCATAGTTTCCACACAGATGGGGCCAATTCCGTAAAGACGCGCACGCCGAAATGTCAAGTCAAACACTTGTAAGCAACAATTGGCACAAGTTTTTTAGTTTGTTAGTTTGCCGTTGCCTCGCTTTTGCCTGAGCTAACATTTAAAATTGTAACAAATGCCACAGCGATCGGTGAACGTGTGGCTGGCAGCCAACATCGAAGCAACAACAACCACGCCGAGCAACTGCAGCAACATTGAGCATTGCAATGCATTAGAGTCTCGGAAACAGAAGAAAACCTCGCACATTTTGCACGCATTTGCATAACAAGAAAAATGGGTATTGAGAAGATGCTAGAATGATACGGGAATTGTGAATACTCTAGCTAAGGATACACTATTTTATGGAAGCAGTATAATATTTGTATTGTAAAATATAAATCTTTCTCAAGGTTTATCATTAGAAAACTTAAGTTGCAAAAATATATTTCTAGTAAAACATATATTTATTTATTTATTTTTAAACTATTCTATATAGTTTTAAATATATTACTAAAGAAGTTTTTTTCTTTTCTAACGCACCAAAATTGCTAAGTGAATATTTGCATTCAGCATTTGCAAATTGCACTCAAAGTTCTCAGGAAAATGCATACCCTTGCCAGCTCACCGCTCTCCCACTTGACGTTTTCCTGTCAATTTTTCAGCATAATTTGTACTATTTTTGTCGGAAGATTTCAAATTTTAAACGGAAATTGCACAAACACTTGGCACTTGGGCGCTGAAAGCGCCTCTCGTCAACGACAACAGCCGCGACGACGGAGAAAGAGCAGCCAGGGACGCCCGGAGAATACAATTTAAATTTCACATGAGCTCATAAAAATAGTTACAAATTAATTATAATGACAAACGGAGACGAGACCGAGACCGGGACCGGACCGAAGGGGAGCGAACTGGGAGGCGGGGTGGTCTGAGCGTTATAAATCCAAACGTTTCCTGCTTGACAGCTTAAAGAGCTTCGCAGCTTCGGAGCTTGGGAGCTGCAGCAGGCAGAGACAGCAGCGATGATGCTTCAAGTTGCAAACTCTGCTGAGCACTTTTCATCATCGCGATAATCATCATCAGCGGCGGGCAGCATGATCATCGTGGCTCATAATTACAGTGTTTGGCTTTGGGTTTTATGTAGCTTAAGAGGGCGAACAGCAATGACAGCGACAGCGACAGGGACAACGACAACAATTAGCTAAGTACGAAAATCAAAACGAAAGACTTGGGCAACAAACTCGCCCAGCGAAGCGAACGATAAACGATGATGGATTGACTTTCAAGGGGCGTTGAGGTCCAAAACAACAAAGATAAAAACTCCCCGTGCAAGTTAAAGCCATAAAAAGGCAAAGGGAGAAAATAGTGAAACGAAATAAGGGCGTTTCATTGACCATTCAGTAATTGTCAAACAAAGGATAAATCAATCATCAAATTGAAGCTGAGATGGAGGAAAGTACTTTTCAAAAAGAATAACAGAAACAATGAGAAGAAATTATAAAAAAAAGAGTATAAATTAAATACATTTTTGAAGTAAACTAAATTTATTTAGGTATCTAAATCATCATTCCTTCAGAACAAGCTAATTATAAATATAAAAGGGCGTTTTAATAATTGTCAAATAAACGAAAAGTCATTCATCAAATCATATTTGAAATTATGAAATAAATTTGTAGGTTCAAAAACTGCTGGTAATCCGCGAAAAATTCGAGCCCATCTAAAAATATTCTCACTGAACAAACTATAACAACTGCGAATAATTTCCTCACGCAAACTGAAAGATTTCCTGTGATTGATCACTCCCCTGAGGGGTCTCTAAGGGCAGGGCCCCCCTGAAAATGTGTGTAAAATTTGTTGTGTGTTATTTCTTTTTTTGACAAATTGCCTAAGCATAAAGGCCGCGTGACTAAGCAAAGAGGAGTGGAAAAGCGAGAGAAATGCGTGTGTGCAGCTGACTCTGGGATGCCTCAAGTATTTCTGTAATGCGGAGACAAGAAAGAGATGAAAGCCAGTAAAAAAAAGAAACATATCAAACATGCGATATAACCATTTTGACAAATTTCGCTGCTCTTCGGCAGATCGAGTGGGGAATAAACGAGTTTGCATTGCCAACATGACTCATCTGATTGGCTGGATGGCTAGGAATAGATTCTGCGACTAGAGCAATCTTTTTGGTTTTACATTGCAGCTGGCTTTAGAAGAAGTTGTGAGAATTACGAATGGAAGATACTCTTTCTTCTCGACTTGGAAATATTTTAAATAATTTAAACATTAAATAAATATTCTTCATTAATTATAAGCCAATCAAGTGGCAAAAGATACTTAAAGAACTCTTGTATCTTCACAACACCTGTTCAAAATAAGTTAAACCATCCAAAATCAAATGCTAAGTGGCTTTGTTGATGTCTCCTAACAACCAGTAGCCCTCAAGACTATTAAATTTTATTCTGATAATTTAGAAATACAAATTTAAATAAGAATGCCAGCTGCACTTGCACGATACCACCGTCTGGGGTGCAGTTAAGAAGCAGACAGCATTTGTTTATACTTTTTTATCTGCTCATCATAGCAACAACAATGGCAATAAGCCACACCAACACACCGAGCCACAAACGACCGTCTTCAGTGTCGACTGGTCATGAATGTTTATAACAAAAAAAATGTACAAAAAAAACTGCAAACGAAAAAGGCGAAAAATAAAACTTAAAAACTAGAACAATTTGCCGTTGAGCACAATGAACAAAGCGAGGCAATTGCTCTGTGCATGATTTCATTTTAATTAAATTATGTTTTTGCCTCTAGCCTGCGCTTTTATATAATTGCATGCTCAGGGGGCATGCTCCAGGGGGGCTCAGGGGATCTGCTCAGTGGATGTGCAAATTTAGATTAGTATTAGTACATGCCAGCCAAGGTCAGGCAATTATCATAATTTTTTTTGCCAGCAAAAATGAAGCGAGGGAAGCGAAAACTAAAACCGCGCTTGGACTTGGTCTTAATGGCACTTAGCTCTTAACAGCTCCAGGCGAGGCAAGCCGAGCTCGAAACTGGAGTAAACGTGCCTTAAATGAATCTTAATAATTTTATTTAATTTTTGTTGTATATTTTTCTTTATTATTTTTTGCGACCGCATCTTTTATTTGCCGAGCTTAATAAGCCATATAACAAAGCATCTTATTATCGTGTGTACGTATGTATATAATATTTTATCATTGCATCATCGGGGCATGAAAAATTATAAATTCTACTTGCTATTTTTGCTGCGCGTTAAGGTTAACAACCAAACAACATCTAACAACAAACAGAACAGCAATCGCCATAATTAATCACACACAAAATCAACAGCATCCACTATTGTGGATGATGACTGGTGAAGTTTTTTGCTGGTATTTATGCTTTTTTTCTACACTTTTTAGCCGTTTTTGTTATTGTTATTCTTGCTGGCGTCTGTTTGTCTTGGATCAACTTTGCTGCTGCACTTCTGGCGAACTGGGGGAACTTTTATTTTTGGAAAATATACCAACTAATTAAAATAAATTGGCATTGTGCAGTCGAAAAAACTCATCAATATTCGCATGCCATCAATAAGCTGCGCACTGCCAAATATTTTGTTAGTCGCGCAAAATAACAAATTGCCGGACAAGGAAAAAGATTATTTATATGGTGAATATAATATATTTAATTTGAATTGTGCAGACGGTGTTGTTGCCTGCTCTCGGATTTAATTTATAACACTTTCACTTAATGGCCTGGCTAATTGTGACTTTAAATGCTTTCGGCCAGAGCTGCTTTACCTAAATTATGCAAAATGCAAAATAAAAGTTATGTCTTTGTTGGGGGTAAAGAGATTTAAACAGGTCTGAGTTTTGAGGGTTGATAATAAAGATAAAACAGAATAGTAGCACTCAACAATTAAGTGATTTTAAATATTATAATTAGGACATATTCCAGGTCATTAATATTAGCTTCCTTTCTTTTTATTATTTCGTAAATTGGAAGACGTGTCTGGGCTATAAAAATGAAATTACTAAAACTAAGATGGTGAAGAACATAAACATAACTTCTATATAGTAACCATATATACATAAATATTATTTTATTACCTTTACCTCATAAACAAACTACTCAGAATCAAAATAAATATTAGGTCACTGCTAACAAGCAGTGTTAATAATAAATAATTTAAATTTAAACAAGCATTCTGGATCATTTATTAAACCAAATAATAAAAATGCAATCAAACATAATCACTTATACATATTACCTAAGTACAGGTTGTTATTTTAATTAATATTCAGTTTAAGATCAATAAATTATATCCACTAAATAACAATACTTTCCTCCAGTAATTTTTGTAATTTTAAAATGTAAAACAAGCCCACAAGCCAAAGATAAATCCTTTTCTTTAATTGATGAATTCAAAATTGATCAAATATATAGAAAATTACCTCAGCTATCTCAGAAAGGCTGTCATCAAGCCACTTCCCCTTCCAAAGAGTCATCCCAGTGCCTGGCTAAGAATATGTCGCTTGTCTGTTGTAATATAAATGTTTATGGCTTTTTAATATTGCACATTGTCTGCATAAATTTCACGGCGAGGCTCATCTGCAACGTGTTTTGGCCCTCTCTCTCTCTCTCTCTCTGGTTTTCTGTCTCTGGCTGTGATTTAAAATCAAACTAAATCTGCTGCCAATCCACAGGTTGTTGAAACTTGAAACTCATAATTTTTAATTTATTTTATGTGATTTTTATTTGTCGATTAATCCCAGGCAGGCGGGCAGGCTGGCACTGCGACCAGACCCGACGACGCTTTATGAAACCTAAACGTAGGAAATTTATTTCCTACCAACTCGCGGGGCCCAGAGACCTCAAGTCGGGGCCGAAACTCGGGCCTCCAACTCAACACATAACACGAAATCAGATTAGCATGTTTTACAGTCAAACAAGGCAGCCAGAGGAAAATAAGGAACCCCGGGACCTGAACGAACTGAGCCAATTGCAAAGGCATTCTTATAAGACCCCCGGCCCCGCGGTGGGCAGAAAAGTGAATGTGTTGAGTGCTTTCTCCTACTTTGTAATGTGCCAAATTGTTTGTTGCCCACAAGAATTATGGCCAAGAATCGCCCGCGGGCCAATTGGTGCTATAAAACATAACAAAAGCGTTCAGCTTGCAGCTGAGGATGAGGCTAAGGCTGAGGAACATCTGTGCACATTGGCTACCAGTTTAGGCAGCCAATTTTCGTTTGGTTTTTGATATATTTGAAAGCATTTCAATTGCTATGAGCATTAATTTCAATGAATTTTTAAGGATTCAGTAACATAATTTAGTAATAAAACCTATAAAAATCTATCCCACGATCGCTTTCCTCCTTTGCATGTTCATGTGTCATCATCATCGAAGTTTCTGCTCCAATTTCCAACTACAAGTGGCAATAAAGAAAACGCAATTTCCTTCCATACCCAACCTGACCATGAAAAACTCAGGAGGACAGGGACAGGGACCAAGAGCAACCAACTCCTGGCCAAACAACAATTGATGGCAATTTGTTGATAAACATTTCGCTCGCAATAAATAAACAAATATTCCCGCTCAGCCACAAGTTGCGCCTATTTGGGGGGGAAGCCAGCCAGGCACCGGGTTGGCCATATAAATGCAAATGTTGCTTGTTTGCTCAGAGTGTGTATGTGTGTGCTCTGGGGCAATTTTTCATTTGATTCCATCTTCATATTTTATTATGGGCACCCAGGAGAGGCTCTTGGCCAGGCGCACAGAGAGAAATTAGGGAGGTAATAATATAATTTAACAGAAAAGGTGAAGAGTTAAGCAGGCAAGAAAGTATATTTTACTAGAATTAATTTTAAAATTAAACTATAATAAGTTATTTTAGTTTTTATCACTTATCTTGTTTTAAATTTTCCCCCGATTTATCACAGTGCAAGGAGTTCATGGTCGGGTTTGGCGGTTGGCTGCTCCTTTGGGCCTGTTTCCCATTTCCATTTGTCGTCGTTCGGTTTTCGCCTTTCGTTTTTCGCCGTGCTCTTTTCCTTTTTTTTTTTTTGTTGATACCAATTCCGCGATATGACAAACTATGTTTGCATTTTAATTTTTAATGCGTGTGAATTTTGCTGGCGGCTGGATTTCCAATTCTCTTTTTGGGGGGAGAATGGAGAGCTCTAGATGCGCGTGTCATGATTTGCTGTTGCTTTTAATTGAAATTTTATGAATTTATTGCTTCAGTTTTGAAGCGGGGTGGGTGGGTGTTGAAGCTGGGAGGTTAGAGATCCTCCACCTTAACCCCCTCCCCAAATTATTTGCAATCCCCATTCTCATGTCCTGTGTTCTGTTCGTTCCCATTGCAGATGAATCAGACGTGCAAGGTGTGTGGAGAGCCGGCGGCTGGATTCCACTTCGGAGCCTTCACATGCGAGGGTTGTAAGGTGAGTTTGATATTAAAATGAATTATTTTTTATGTTTTTAAGGAGATATAAGATTGTAGATCTCTACATTAATTCTGTTTTAAAAAGAGATTGATTCCTTTGCTAGCTTGTTGACGGTTCCTAATTACCCATAATTATTCTTAAAAATGTCTTTAAGTTACCATTAAATATTTTTTACTAAAAATTAAACTGTACTTCAAATTGAAATACATCCGTGAACCTCAGTTTTAAGGTCTCCTCTCAAAGTACTTAGCAAAATACCTCAATTAAAGCGCATCCCACGGGCCAGTTTAAATACCGCTAACAATCCGCTCTAAATGGCCAACCCTTCTCGCATTTTGGCCACAATTTCAAACACTTTCAAACACAATCGGGTATTCCACTGTGGCCCAAAGTTGTTCATATCAATCGATTCAATCGATTTCAATAAATCGAATTCGCCGCCTTCGTGATGCAAAAACGCTAAGCAGAAAAAGTTATGAGGCCATTCTCTGCGAGACCCCAGCTCGGAGCTAAAGCCGGAATGTTGAGTTCATCACCGGGTGGGACGGAGAGGGAGGAGGGGTGAGGCGAGTAGCCACGGCAACACAAATGGATGGGATGCCCCAGGCTAAGGTCAAAGTTAAACAAAGCGCCCCACAAATAATTGATTTAAATACGAATACTCCTTTAATGGTGGGATGATCATTTTTTTGTTCGCTCTCCAACTCGATTCGAGTTCAAATTCGCGGGATTTGATTTTGTTATTTATTTATTTATATTTTTTTTTAGTTTTTTCTTGTCGTCGTATTTTGTTTTTTTTTTTTTTTTGCCCACGCCAAGGAGAAAAGGTCAACTAACGTACAATTTGTGGGTCAGCGTTATTTGATTTGTGCTTGGGCCTCGTTCGCAATGGCGTGGGCCTCGCTTGGCTAATTTAACGCCCACAAGAAGACAAATAAAAAAAGCTGGAAAAAAATACAGTAAATGGGCCCAAAGAGTAAAAAAAACAAACAAACAAAAGTGAATCTGCCTTGATGCACAAAATTGCTTGTAAATAGTCGTCTGTCCGTCTGGGCTGCTTCTTGACTTCTTGAAACGAAACTGAAAACGAAGAAACGCCAGAACGGGCCCAGATCCTCCTCCACCTCCACCTCGTCCGTTTCCATTTCCATTTCCGACCCAGTAATCTTGATGCCCAATTAACCTTAAAAGTGGATTTTCGCATTGTTTCTGCTTCTCTTTGGATATTTTTTTGTATTTTGTTGTTTCTGTTTCTGTTTCGGTTCAATTTTGCGCTTCGTCGTCAGCATCAGCACCGGTGTTTCAGTGTTTCGGTGTTTCTTCCATTCAAAAGCTCCACCTACGATCAGAAAACGACGGCAACCAAGTTGAATACTGACACAGAGACTGTCAGTTACACTTGGAGAAAAATATTGCAAGCCTAAAAAATTTAGGATCTTTCTTAAGGAGAACATTTCCCATTGCTTTAAACATACATATATAAACAAAAAATATATTTTTTTTTAATTTATAAAAAGGTTTTTTAAGACCAAAATTATTTGTCCTATGTATAATCGGACGTATCACCGAATTCGAAATTGGGAATTTTAGCTGCACTCTTTGATACATTTAAAATTATTTTTAAAAAATTCCTAAATTATGCTTGCAGTGTCTAAAATTTGTTAATTTAGAATAATGCTTTTAGCTTGTCTTAAAATTGTATTGTTAACAAACTTGTGAGTAAATTATAGTTTGAGATGATCCATTACTACTTTGCCAAACAGATCATCGAATTTTAAGACGATATCTTTTCAAAATTTAAAATTTTAATCAGAATTTCTCTTAAAATGTACAGTTAGTTTCTTGTATTTAGCTTACAAAAATATTGCTTTCAGTATTTTTTCTAATTTTTTTAAAATATATTTTCTAATATATTTTTTTCGCAGTGCCGCCATTCAGTCAGTCATTTAGGCAGTCTGTCCCTTTTGGTTGATTGCAAAGCCGGGCAGGCCGTGAAGCGTTGGTGATTTACTGCCAACATTGCAACTTGGCATAAGTGTTGCACAGCCATAACCTTTGCAACATGCAGCAGTGGAAGCAGCACTGGAAGCAGCAGCAGCGGCAACATGTTGCTGTCTGTCGCTTGGCTTTTTGTTTCTTTCTCAGCTTTCTGGCTCTCAGCTTTTCATGGCTCCTCCGCATTGAATTAAATTGTTTGTTTGCTTTGTTGCAATTGATTGTGGTGCCCCAGCCAACGGTTAATGCCGAAGGTGTAGGTGGCAGCCTGGCCGTCGCTTGTGCATGTCGATTTGCTTTATTTCGCCCCAGCTTCTTTTTTTTTTTTTATTTCGGCGCTCAAAGAGCGTTTAAAGAGGTCTCGGTCTCAGCGGCGGATGAATCATCACAAAATTTAATGAGATATTATTGTCGAGCATTGAAAACGTTTTACGGAATGACATCATGGACTGAAGAAGCTGGATAAGGGTGGAGTCTTGGAGCTCTTGGGAGTCCTTCAAGACACTCGAAGATAGTTTAATTTGTTCTCCTATATTGCACATAATTTATTTTAAATATTATTTATTAATAACCCAATATTCTCCCCCTCCCATTGCAGTCCTTCTTCGGTCGGTCGTACAACAACCTCTCGTCGATCTCGGACTGCAAGAACAACGGCGAGTGCATCATCAACAAGAAGAACCGCACCGCCTGCAAGGCCTGTCGCCTGAAGAAGTGCCTCATGGTGGGCATGTCCAAGAGCGGCTCCCGCTACGGCCGTCGCTCCAACTGGTTCAAGATCCACTGTCTGCTCCAGGAGCAGCAGCAGCAGGCCGTAGCCGCCATGGCGGCGCATCACAACAGCCAGCAGGCTGGCGGCGGCGGAGCACCCGGTGGCTCGGGTGGAGCCGGCGGCATGCCCAATGGTGTAAAAGCCATGTCGGGTGTCCCACCACCGGCGGCAGCGGCAGCTGCACTTGGCATGCTGGGGCATCCCGGTGGCTATCCGGGTCTATATGCCGCAGCCACCGCCGGCGGGGGAGGAGTGCGGAGCAAGGAGGAGCTCATGATGCTGGGTCTGGAGAGTGCGGGAGATTACGGCGCCCTCAAGCATCCGGTGGTGGCCTCACCCTCAGTGAGTTCCCCCGACTCCCACAACTCGGACAGCTCTGTGGAGGTGAGTTCGGTGCGGGGCAACCCACTGCTCCACTTGGGCGGTAAGTCCTCGGCCGGCGGAGCTGGTGGCGATGGAAGTCAGGCTAGTGGAGGAGGAGCAGTGCCAGGAAGGCCGCCGCAATTGCGCAAGGATCTGTCACCGTTCCTGCCCCTGCCCTTTCCGGGACTCGGCTCCATGCCGGTGATGCCGCCACCCGCCTTCCTGCCGCCCTCCCACCTGCTCTTTCCCGGCTACCATCCCGCCCTGTACTCCCATCACCAGGGTCTGCTCAAGCCCACGCCGGAGCAGCAACAGGCGGCCGTGGCAGCGGCGGCGGTGCAGCATCTCTTCAACTCCAGCGGTGCGGGTCAGCGCTTTGCGCCGGGCACTTCACCCTTTGGCAACCACCAGCAGCATCCGCCAACGCCGCAGCAGCACCTTAAGGAGGAGGAACAGCCGGCACCGACGAGGAGTCCCAGTGGCCATGCGAACAACAACCACCTGCTGACCAATGGCGGGGCAGCCGATGAGCTGACCAAGCGCTTCTACCTGGACGCAGTGCTCAAGTCCCAGCGGCACAGTCCGCCGGCGACCACAAAGCTGCCGCCGCACTCAAAGCAGGATTACTCCATCTCTGCCCTGGTCACACCCAACTCGGAGAGTGGCCGCGAGCGGGTGAAGAGCCGGCAGAGCAATGGCCAGAACGACGAGGACGAGGAGGACGACGAAGTGCGTGCGGAGCAAATCAGAGACGGTGCTGAAGAGGACGAGGAGGAGGAAGATCTAGTGGTCTCCATGACGCCACCACACTCACCAGCACACCATCAGGAGCCGGAAACACCCGCTCAAGTGGGCATACATCCCAGTCCAGGCCAAGATGATCCCATTGATCTGAGCATGAAGACCACGGGCAGCTCGCTGAGCAGCAAAAGCAGTAGCCCCGACATGGATCCAGAGCCGGAGAACTCCAGTGAGGGTGAGAAGATCGAGGCGGAAGATGAGGCGGAAGAGGAGAATGAACAGGAGGAAGCTGATGAAGAGGAGGAGGATCTGAAGATCACACCCGAGGAGGAGGATCAGGCAAAAGAGCAGGAAAAGGAGTCAGAGGAGGAGGAGGAGCAGAAGGATCCTGAAGAGACAGTGAAGCAGGCGCCTCTCCTCAACAATAACAACAGTATCAGTAATAATAACAACAGCATCCTGAGCGACAGCGAGGCCAGTGAAACCATCAAACGGAAACTGGACGAACTCATCGAGGCCTCCAGTGAAAATGGAAAGCGTCTGCGACTAGAATCACCAGCCAGCGTCAAGGTGGCCACCTCCAATGCCTTGGATCTGACCACCAAAGTCTAAACAACACTTTCCGAATGACAGTTATCAGGCACTGAAGATCGATCGAGGCAATAGAAAATTAGCCCCCCGCTAAGCCACCACCAAAAAGATAAACAAAAGCAAAACAAAACAAGCAATAATAATATACACACGAGACAATAAACGCATGTGAGTTATATAAATAATGCGAAACATGAAACGGACTCGGAGGAGTCGGGCTCCGATTAACAAGCGCTAAATACGAGTTCGTGCCGTTGGGGTTCGAGATGTTATCACATCGTTTAAAACAACTAACCAAATTGCCAAAATATGCAAAAGCCGAGCGGCCCCCGAAAAGAGATGGATATTTGCATATGGGGACCGATCGAGCAACCGATCGACCGAAAAGTATAACACAAATGCTGTCCATATCTATAATTTTATTCAGTGAATTATAAACAAATTTTTCGGTCGGCAAGAATAAAAAATTCGACAGAAATATGGAAAGAAAAGCTAAACAAATGATAAAAGATAAAAGAAACTGTAGCAAAATATGCAAAAAGGGCAGCTAATCTCGTGCATAATATCGTAGTGGAATTTGTATAGTCCGTAAGTTTCGTTTTCTTCTAAGCTATCAACCATATATACAGTATAATACTAAACGATATAGTAATATATAGCCTACCTAGACGGTTCCCCCAAGAGTATTTGTTAGTTTAAAGCCCAAAATCAATCGTTCTATATAGATATAGCTCGCCGGTAGACAAATTTTTGTGTGTAATCTTACTCGTTTTGAGGTTTAGTTCGCTCGAGTTATTAGTCACAATTAGCAAATTCTTTGAATGTACGAAAATATATAAATAATAATACATAATACATATAGTATGTATATGCGATTATGTAAAGAAAGGCGCACAAAGTTGTATAGCAAATAGCATAAATTATTAATATTAATGTTGCTTAAGTATTTTCCCATTCCGTGTGATGATTTGGTATGCAAATCAAGAAAATTATTATTGCTATCACCACAAATAAATATACAAATAAATATTTAGATGAACTAGAGTTTCTTTTATTGATTGGGCTTGGCTGGGATCCCACAAGATCTACGAGATCCGCGCCAGAGAAAGCGGGTTTCTCAGACTCCTGCGGCGATGGCAATCAATAAAATAAAATAAAATAAAATAGAAATAGAAGAAGACACTGCTTCGACGGGATAAATGTGTCGCATAAAATGTTTCTCTCCGCGTGGCAGCTTAATTAGAAATTATCCCAGCCGGAGGAGCTCTTAACCTCCTTAACCCCAACCTGCTCGCCCGATTCCCAGGAACTCCGCAACTGCAAACCGATGTGCATACCAGCAGCCAATCAATCCGAAATCTATTTCAATCAATCTTTGCGTAATTGTAAATACTTTCAGCATAGCTTGGCTTCAGTCAGACCGAATGACAGAAAGACAGACAGAAGGAGCGAGGGGCAGACGGGCCTAGGCGACGGCAAATGGCGCGAAAATTATAGCAAAATGCTAGACTTTGGGACCTGAATTCGTTTCTATTTATTTCACACTTGAATTGATGCACAGCACCAGATTGACATTTTGCAAATGCTCACGGCACCGGAGGAGGCAATTGCCAATTGGCGAAATCACAGCCAGCCCCGGCTCAGCACAGAAGCTGTGAGCTGTGAGCTGAGCCCTCGGCTCTTGAATGAGGCTGCGCTTCAATCAATCACTCGGAGAAAAATCAGAGACTCTTGAAAGGTAAGGAGAAAGCAGTAAAATGAATATATTTAAAGGAAATTTACGAAATTGTGATTTTTGCAATGAATTTCCCTGAGAATCATTAGAAACTTTATTTAATGTTAATAAAATATTTAACTTATTAATTTTAAAATTTATTAAAATGTTTAATAATATTATTTAAATTTAAATTAACATTTAGAAGCTTATTAACCGCTTTTTAAAATTATAGAATGACTCAGAAAAGACATTGTCAAGGACAGACTAAAAAAGGTCACTCAACCTCGACCTCGACTGCCTTAATATTCCAGTCTCATTTCTTTTACTCAAATTTTTAAATAAATATAAACTTTCTCTCAGTGTAATCCTCAAGGCAGGCTTGGCCATCGTCTTCGTCGTTGACTTTGTTGTGGATTGTGGATTGACGCTCACAGCTTGACGAGTTGACGGGTTAGAGATCGCTAGCTCCGACTGTGACTTTTGGGCAGAGGGTTTTTCGGGGGGAGCCTTCTGCAGACTGTGAAAAGGGGGGCTGAGCTGGAGGAGAGCTGGTGCAAAAGTAAGGTAGTACCTCCTCGCATTGTCAGCGGTGAATTGTAGTGCAAATAAATTTCAATTGCGAGACACATTCTCCCACTGACATTGTTTGACACTTCTTCGGCTGCACAATTTGCATGTCGAAGGCGCGAAAGGGCGGCCAAAGGGGTGCCCGGCAGATCTTTAAGTTTATTGTTTGATCTTTAAAGATTGGCCAACACCCAGCGGCAACCGTTTTCTTTCCTTTTCTTATTTTATTTATTTATTTATTTTTTTGTTTTTGCTAACAAGCTCAACACACACGCTCAAGATGACGACGGCCGCTGCGGCGATGATGACGCTGAGATGCTGATGGTGACGGTGATGAGGAAGACGCACCCATGCTACCAATCTTAGACTTGGAGCTCCATTTACGGGCTAACTGGAACCGGAGCTGGGGTGGGTCCAAGCACTGGGGAAAATTGTATTTAAAATTATGGGAATATCAGGTCCTAACAGACTTAGGCGTTGCTAATTATTATAAATTAAAACTATTTTTATTAGTTTATTTTTAAACAAATAAACTTTTGATTAATTAGACCATTTTCAGCATATTTTATTTTACTTATAAAAATAGGTTCACATATTTAAAGTTATTAAGTAAAGTTATAAACTCATTTTTAAAATCAAAGATTATTTCTTTCTCATCAAAAGAATTCTTCCTTCGCCGCAAAAAATATTTTAAATAATTGTGTTCTTGAAATATGGCATTTAAAAATGCAAAGAAGAACAATTAAACTCAAGAAGAATTAAAAATTATTTAAATCATTTTTTTATAATATTTTTAATACATTTTCTCAACATATTCCTGAGTATTTCAGTACTTTATCTTGCAGTGTCTGTCTGCTCCAAATGCATTAAGTGTTTTGGCGCTTTTATTTGCTACCCACTCGCCGGGGAGTCGCAGGCGGAACAGCAAGACGACTCGATAGCTACACCCTAATCTCGTGTGGACCACTTTCCGCACCTACAACAACGCGGCACATCGCACATCGCCCAGATAGAGGCGACACCAACGCGCGCGATAAATGTCTCCGCTCCGCTGGAACTCCCAGATGGATATATACTTGCACTCGCACTTCGCATCGGAGGAAGGAAGCCGGAGAAGCTGCTGGCCGGGCCTCTCGATACTTAACACCTAGGCGGGGAGGCACACAGACAGACAGGCCGACAGACAGATGGAGACTAAACGCTCCAACTGGATTGGGGCATGGCCGATAACCGGCGATGAAGCGTTGAAAAGCCAGGCCAAAGACTCGGAGATCTTGGGGCCCACTTTGGATGCAATTGCCGCAATCTGTGAGTAACAAGCATAACACGCCCACTGTGCCGGCGACTGGCCCGGGGGTCCAAATTGGGCCTAACAGATGCACAAATGGAACGGAAATGGTTAGTCAGTCGGGCAAACAGAGTTATCAAAATGCGACTCGATTCGATTTAAACGATTTCAACGATTTATGTGTATAGATTTTGCTTTTGCCGGGGGTATTTGTTTTTTGGGGATAATTAATAATATTTATTTTATTATTTTATAGGGATGGTCGGGGATTTATTTGAATTTTATCTTGAAAAAGGAGAGTGGAGCTAGGTTATCTTACAGATAGAACTAAGGGGGTATCCCTCTATTTCTTTCTTCTATCTTTATTTAAAATTCCATTTTAATTATATAATT
>JAEIIJ010001561.1:0-32020 GCA_018904815.1 Drosophila ogumai
ATAAATTTTTAGAAAAAAAATTATAACTTGGCTGTTTTTCAACATTTTTGCATCATTTTTGAGATGTTATTAATTTTTAATATTTTAGAACTTCGGTTTTAGTTTTATGAAAATCGACTATATCTTATAGCTGCCATAGGAAAGATCGGGAAATTAAAAGAAAAAAATTCTAACTTCGTTGTTTTTCAACGTAGTTTTTATATTCCGAATTTTTGTATAAATTTTATGAAAATCGAACAACTATATCATATAGCTGCCATAGAAACGATCGGTAGATATAGAGAAAATGTAAAACTGTTACTGTCAACCTGTAAACATAATATGGTAAGTATAGGTAAAATGTAATGAAATAATAACTGCAAGGGTTAGCTTTCAAAGTTAGCTTCCTTTCTTGTTTAATTCTTAAATGTATTATAATTTTCCATGGCCCTAATACTGGCATGCTTGATAAGAAAACATATTGAGTCTACTTTTAGTTTCAATGGATTTACGATAGCTCAAAGATGGAAATTTTACATTAGTTTTGTTCCCGTTATGGCTTCTTTATATTTGAAAACACATTTTTTTATGAGAATCCTCAAAATTTAAAATTATTCTGTAATCTTATCTTTTATTTTTATCAGTGTAGGTAAACCAATGTAATATATGTACATATGTATGTTTCTAAGGGTTTTAAAAAACTTCTGCATTTTATTGCTTAATTATATCGTAATTTCAAGTATTTATATTTATCTATCATTAATAAGGTTAATACTTATTAACTTTTTATATTTATGTTTGTTTGGTATTTTCGCCCGACTAAATTTTAAAGTTGAAACTAGATTCTTGTGCCTGGAACATCATCCATCTTGTCCTTCAAAAAAGTGTGTGAAAAGAGGGCGTGGCCGACCTGTTCATATAATCATTTATCTTCGTCACTTGATCAAATGTGCGCCCTTAAGTCAAGTGTTTTTTTTCCGTAAATTGAGCTTGAAACAACGTGCTGAAAATTATTCAAGGACCCTCGTAATACACTCAGAGTAAAAATTAACTTATACACCGTAAATTTTTTACAAAAATTGGATGTCCGAACAAATGAATACGAGTAAACTACTTATTTTAGTATTTTGTTTATTAATTTTTAAAGCAAATGATACCGCTCTTATTAACAATTTTTACTCATTCTATATTATAAAATAATATCATACTGTAACTAAGTTTGGGAATTTGACTTATAGTTTGATATGAAAAGAAAGCATCCGCTTTCAGTTACTGGATGGAAATGAAGGACAGTAACAGATTTTACAATAAATGATAGACAGGGTGGGGCAACGGATGGGTGGGTTTGAGCTTGTGAGTTTGTGCTTTTGTAAAATTCAAAGCTTAGCGCAATTTTGTACTCCAAAATGAGTAACTATTGATGAAAAAATGTACATCATGTAATTCTTTCTTAGATTTTCCAGAGTTTGCAGTATTTTACATGACGTTTTATTTATATTTTCAAACGTTTACAGTACTTTTATTCGGAGTGTAAAACCGAAATCCTTTGAAATGCAAATTTGGCAACACCGTTTGGATATTTTTTGCTTTTTAACCATTTCCCCCTTTTTTCCAGACGATGGAAAATCAAGTGACGGCAGCAAAGTCAACGGCAAATGATGTCAGCTGGCGGGCACGGCACGCACTTTGCATATGGCCAAAAACAGGTTGGCCGCGAATTTGAAACAAAATGAAATGCGCCAGCGGCGTCGACCAAAAAACAAGATGAGGCAAAAGGCGGCCAGGCAAAACGGGCATTTTTCGCGTTAATTATAAGCGCCAAGGCCAATACAGGCGCAAGCATACATACATACAGGCCTACAAACAGTCGGACAGATACAGACACATACACTTAGATGCGGTGCGTTAATCTTTCATTTGACAGTTGGATTCAATTAGGAACGCAGCCGCCGCCACCCACACATGTGCGTGAGCCGCACGCCGTACAGCCACCCCAAAAATCAAGTTCTGCCTCTGCGCTCTCTCTCTCTCACTCTCTTTCCACACTCGGGAGCGGTCGGGCCGCGAGCCGAATGAAGCCGAAGCTGTGGCAGCCAATCAAGACGCTGGAGGGGGCGTCGAAGGCAGCAATGGCGTGAGATGGCAATAGCGTTCGGATCGCGCCGTCTCCCTCGTGCTTGCTCTCTCGTGCCGTTGTAGAGCGCAGGCGTCGACGACGCTGAGGCAGCGGCCGCGCCAGCAGGTCTAATCAGAATCAGTCTGTGGAGACTTTTCGCGCCGTGCACTTTGTAACGGAGAAAATTTTGTGTCGGTTCGTTCGAGAGGGGGAGCCACAACGAGTGTGAGTGTGAGTGCGAAAGAGAGGGCGCGCGAATCTCAGCTTGATAGTACGAGAAATCGATAAGAGCCAGCAGCTGAAGTGGCAGTGGAAAAGGAAGAAGAAGCAGCAGCAGAGAAGCTGAAAAGAAGTGCGCGTGTGTGTGGGTGGTGTCGGCAATTGTAAACGAAAATTTCAATTTAACGGCAAATCAATATGGAAAGAGTATAAAAGGGAAAATGCCACAGAGGAAAATCAGCACCATTGCGACGCAATTGCTTTGAGTACGTATGAGAGCAGTCCACGAAAAACTGTAGAAAATCAACGAGAAAATTTCACTCTGTCGAAAAAATAAAAAGTACTCTTATTGCGCGTTTATGTGTGTTGTGTGTGTGTTGGTGGAAATTTTGTAAACACACGTACACGTGACAAGTGCGCTGGTGTGCGTGCGGCCGTGCGTGCGTGTTTCATACTCGCCGTATTGGAATTTTCGTCGTGCGGCAAAAATCGGCGGCCGCGGCGAAATTGCGCGCGCGCAAAAGTAGAAAGTTGGCTTCCATCTCGCCGCCACCTCCCCACCCTCTCTCGCCGCGGCGAATAGATACAAATTTGTGTCGTCCGTCGTCGTGAGCGTTCGTTCGCTCGACTCGCCGCGACGGCGAATTGATTTGGATTTCGGTTTTCGCGTTGAATTTGATTTCAGTCAAACTCTGGACGTGGACGCGGGAAATTCGTCGCCGAGTTTTCGGGTTTTCGAGTTTCTCGTTACGTTTCGGCACCGCCTGTCCATGTTTTCGTATTTCGTTGTTTTTTCCTCTCCGCTGTGAGTGTAAGTTTGTGTGCGGAAAGAGAGCGGGAGAGAGGGAGGGTTTGTGTGTGTGTGAACCACCCTGTGGGCGCTCGTGCCGGCGTAACTGTTGTTGTTATTATTTCTCTCACACCTTGTTCGTTTGTGTGTGGCGTTTGCGAGCGTGTGTTAGTGCGCGCCTTTTACGAAATTGCGGCGTATAAACAGAAAGCACAATAAGAAGAGAAAAATCAAGAACGTCATCAGTTCCGACGTCACCAAAATGCTGGGTGGCATTTTCCAGCTGAGTGGGCGTGTGCACGCACACACACAGCTTCTTTTTCCTTTTGATGCCCTGTTTTCCCTTCCCCCATTATTTTCGCCCCCCTCGTTGTGGCTTAGTTTCAGTTCAAGTCGCCGCTGACTTTGTTTTTGTTTTGTTTGCTTTTTTGTTTTGCTAACACAGCCTCCTCCTTTCTTGTCCCCCTTTTCGCCTCTTTTGTGCCAGTTTCGCGTGAGCGGCAAGCGAGCAAAAAGAAGCAAATGGCAAAGGAAGACACAAAAAATGGGCAAAGTGATGCGACTTTTGGTTGCGCTATGCGGTGGGTGGCTGCGGGGGGTAGGTGATTTAGAAACTAAGGTGGCGGACATGGGAGATTAGCAGGCGGAGAATGGGCGATGTATTAATTTAATTTTATTTCGGGACATCTAGAAAGTAAACTATTTAAATAATCATTTAAAGCTTTGTTAAATTTTAAAAAAAGTTCAGAAATTAATTAAAATATTAAAATATCAAAGTACAAATGTTATAAAAAATCAAATTTTTTAAATATTTACATTACATTAAACTAATTTGTTTGTTGCAAGATTAGTTGTGATTAGAATCATAATACTATGCCTAATTTTTACATTAAAATACCCTAAATAGACATTATTTCAAACTAATAAATATAAATTGATATTATTCAAATCTTAGAATGGTATTTCATAAACTTGGTATAATGTTTTAGGCGAGTTTTTACTTTATTTTACTATAATAATATTGAAATAAAAACTAAAACAAAATCGCAGTATTATATATTTAAAGAGCTTAAAAATTCACTAATATTTTTTATAATCTTAACAAGATTTTAAAATATTAAATAAGAGAATAGCTACGATAAGAATTTTTACACTAAAGGGTTCAACAATTTAATTGATTTAATTTAAAAGAAAATTTGTAAAATTTACAATAATATTAAAATTTTATTAACCCTTTGAAATGTAAACCGCAAAGTTCCTTTCAAAGTTTCCCGCACAACCCACCCAATATATTGCGAATAGAAGTTCCCTTCCATCAACAGCAACCTGCTGCTGATCCACAATGCCCTGAACTTTGCCCTGAACTCTCAGCTCCGACAGCCTGCCCGCCATCATCATCATCGTCATAGCGTAATCATCGTCAGGGCATCATCGCCATAATGATGGAAATTCAGTTTCCACAAAAGCGTAATTTTCGTAGTTTTATTCGTTTGTTTGCCAGGCAACCCCAAAAGAAGGGGTACTCGGGGGGATACTAAGCTAAAACTAGCTTCAAGTACACATCACATTGCTTTTCGCTTTGGGGTTTTCTCTCGGCTTTCCTCGGCTTTTCTCGGCTGCTCTTCGTTCGGCAGAGGTGCCCTCTTGCGGCACGAAGGGCGTTTCGTGCTCTGTAATAGCCCCTCTTAGTGCCCCCTCGCACACAAAGTTTGCCACTTTTGTGTTCTGCCTTTTTTCATATTTTTGTGTGTGCCTGCAGCATTGTTCCGATTCACGGATATGGATGGCTGCCTTACTAGTCTATAGTTTTCTATATCGCGTCGGCCGCTGCTGCTGCTGCTGCTGCCATATCTTTTGGGACAAGATACTCGGCCAGAGATACAGATACAACGTTGATATATCTGCTGCTTTGTGGCTTTTTTGCGTTGACGGGCGACAACCACAAACGATGTCGACAACGATGATGTGACTGGGATTGCTGCACTGTCAGTCAGTCAGTCAGTTGGTCCATCCTTCAGTTGTTGTTTTCCCACACAATGTTTAGGGGCTTTATTCCCACTCTTCGTCGCGGGATTCTTCTATATCCTCCGCAGTTGACATTTATGACATTTACGGTAATTGCTATAACCCTTCTTCCTTTGGTTTCTTCTTTCAGGATCCCTAAGAGAGGCTAATATTTATATTAAGGATATAGGAGTAAGCAGGGGTAAGCACCTGCAAACAACGCACAAAATGATGGATAAGAAGGAGCAACAAGTCGCCTTGGATGCAGCAACAATGCGGGCTTCTCGGGATATCCGGCAGTTTCACGATCTAATCACCTGCGGCATTTGCAGGGGCTATATGATCGATCCAACCACAGTGGATACTTGCTATCACACATGTAAGTATATTTTTGCAAGATATTCATATTATTTGTAGCTAAATTTAAACCAAATTAAGAGAAGGAGTAAAATACTTTTACTGGATTTCATAGCAGTAACAGCAAGATGAATTACGATTTGTTTGCACTCGATTCTTTCGATCGTTATAGACCCGCTCTCTAGTACGCAGCAGTGGCACTCTAGATCTGTGCTCACATATACGCACTTGCTTGTTCTGTTTGTTCTCAACCTTAAAAGGAACTTCTATTTTTAGATTTTTACTCTCTCTCTCAGTGCGATGTAGTACGATCTTCAAAACTTAAGTGTTATGTATCTTATTTTTAAAGGGTCTTTATTTATAAATAAGGAGCTTTTTACAGAACTTTTAATAAATCTCTCCAGAAAAAAATGACTCTTAACTTTTTTTTTACTTAAAGAACACAGTTTGTATAGCTCTATTGAACTTTGTATTATATAATTACCATAAAAGAATCAAAATTAAAGAATTCTAAACCTGTTTAATTACCTGTTAATAATAGCTTTAAGGCAACACCCACTTAACCATTTTCCAACCATATCTCACCTTGATTCGTAGATTGCCGCAGTTGCATACTGAAGCACCTGCTCCGCATGGTTTACTGCCCGGACTGCAAGGCCAGCGGCGGCAAGGAGATCAGCGAAACCAATCTCAGATCGGATGACACCCTGCGATCGCTGATCTTTAAGCTGGTGCCAGGTCTTTACCAAAGGGAGTGTAAGGAGCTAGAGGAGTTTGAGAAACAGCACGAGGATCTGGTCGATGAAAATCAACCGCCACGTGAGCAGGAGTTCTATACCACCATAGAGCTTATTAGGTAAGTTGGAATGACTCATCATCAATAATCAGGAAAATTAAAAAAAACAGATTATAACTGCTTGATTAACCCCCTCCTCTTCCTTTGTTATTTTTTTTATTGTATTCCCACAGCTTATCCCTGGAATATCATCCTGCCATGTTGGACCAGTGTGGTCCTGGCGAGGTGCCACCCATTATTTACCTGCAATGCCCCGCTGGGCTGCGCGTGGAGCTACTCAAGCGATTCCTCTGCTCCAAGTACAACATCGAGGCGGAGAATAAGCTGGTAGAGGTGGAGGTCACCTACGAGGACGAGGTGCTGCCCTCCCATTTCACGCTAATGGATGTGGGATACTGCTATAATTGGAGTCGGGTGAGTTTGGCTTTTGTAAACATAACAAAAATGGTTTCTAGCACAGAGGCAAAAAGGGGGTGATACTTGAGAATATTTTACGTTAAATTCATCCACTATTAATACTTAATTAAAGAGTATAAATAAATAAAATAAAAAATCAATTTTGTAGATAGAATTTTTGTTTGCAATTTGTCCGAACTAAATGCCTGGGGTGAGGGAATATGGTTCCAAATTGGATACATTAGATATTTATATATTCTCAGGCTGTACATCATGGTTAGATTAGATTAGATTAAAAATATACTAAATATCTTTATTGTTAAATAAATATAAAAGAGTGCAAATCGAGGACTCTTCCTAAGATTACATAGGTTAAAACTTTACTTAAGAGTTAAATGAACCAAAAAGTCCATCCCTTTCGATGAGATTTCGGCTGCACTTCACTGTTAACGCTTTATTTAGTTGCGTTGGCACCTTTTAAATCGTTTCTCGGACAACCCACAACACTTAATAGTTACAATCACGATACAGCTTGCAAAAATAGCCCGGGGAAACAGGGTTGAAACAAGATTCGGACTTGATTTGGGAATTTTAAGGTAGGTCCTGCCTGGGATGTGCGAATACTTTAGGATACACGCCCTTTTTGTCCTCTGTGCGGCGGTCTATTGTCCCTTTTTGCGGTCTATCCCAATTACTCGATAAAGGTTTTTGGGTGCCGGTGGCGAGGGGTGCGGGGGAAAACCCAATCCAATTGTGCCGGCAGTTTAGCTTCCACTTTCCACCCTTGTCATCAACCTGCCCTCTTTTCTATTCCGCATCTCTCCCCTCTCGCTGGAAACCCATTTAGCAATCGCCGATGGCCTTCTGCTACCGGATTCTGCTCCACGAGAGCGAGCGGACAAAAAACGATGGGAATAATCTGTCTAGGATTAACCAGGACATTGAACCGGAGCAGTCGGAGCACTCAGTACCACGGGCTCGCTCCAAGTCGGCCAAGTCGGTGACCTTTGCCGAGGACCTGGAGTCGGAAATGGAATCGCCGCGCTCCAAGACCGGCCCAAGGAGCAAGACCTCGCCAAAGGTGTCGCCGCAGGCGAAGAACAAGCGCTTGGCTGTCACCTCAACAACCACGGCGATGACCAAGCGGGAGCTGGAGCTAGAGCCGGCGGCGGTGAGCAGCTTCAAGAGCCTGCGGAGCAATGACATGCGCTACAGCGACTATGCCGTCTCCAAGGTGAAGAGTGAGCCGGGACAGGAGCAGGATCATCATAGCCAGACGAGGGAGCAGCCACTGGAAGCCAACACGAATATAGTGGTCAGCATTCCGCCCTCGCAGCTGGGCAAATCCTACGTGGATGCCGAGGACTTCGAGCTGAAGACGGCCAACCGTAAGGGAGCTGCCGGGGGTCACTTGCCCAAGCTCAAGATTGAGCTTACCAGTATGAGGAGCAAGCTGAGCATGCCCATGTCGGCGGGTCCCCGGCTAGAGGATACCTCCTCCTCCTCCTCGGCAGCCAGTCAACAGCTGGACCTGGAGACGTATGCCAAGAACATAGGCCTAAAGCCCATCGAACAGCCCTCGTCGGTTCAGGTTGCCGATAGCAAATACAGTCCCAATGCCTCGCCCATGTCCTCCTGCTCCAGCTCCACGAACGGCTCCAGCTGCAGTCTGGGCACTGCGGATGCCAGTACCTCCACGGGCGCCTCGAGTTCGCATCGCAAGCGTAAGAAGAAGCACTCCAAGGAGCCAAAGGACGCGAATGGTAAGCGCAAGAAGCTGCATGCGGAAATCTCCTCGCAGACAGATGGCAAGATGAAGGTGAAGATCACCACCAAGCACAAGGTGGACCTGAAGCGTTCCCATTCCCTGGCCAGTGCCAGTGAGTTGGCGCTGCAGCAGCTGAAGCTGGACGAGAAGCTGCTGGCCGCCACCACCACATCGGAGGTGCTCCTTAATCGCACGCTGGGCGAGGAGGCGCGCAGCATTAGTAGCTTGGTGACGGGCGGAGCACCCACGCCGCCGCCCACGCCCACAGCAGAGCCTGAAGTGCTGGCAATGAGGCCCAAGGAGGTGGCTCTGCCCACTTCGCCGCCCTTGCCGCCCAGCTTGTTCAAGGCTTTCACGCCCACGCCAACGCCCACGACGACAGCGGCGGCAGGTTCTGCTGCTCCTGCCACTTCTCCAGTGGCTCAGATGAAGCCAAAGCCAACGCCGCAGCAGCAGCAACACCAGCCTGTCCAGCCCCAGTCGATGGCCAATAAGAGCCTAGCCAAGCCGCCGCTGAGTAACAACAACAACCGGAAGCCGGGAAGCGGACACTTTGTGGTGCCACAGGCTCCCAGCAACAACCGGAATATGCATCACATGCAGCGCTACCTATCCACGCCGAGCTCCATTGCCAGTGCGGCCAACAAGCAGCCGAAGCGGTCGCTCTCCCTGGACGAGTCCCACCCGGCCAAGCAGGCGCGCCTGAGTCACAACCAGGCGCAGGCCATGGCCATGTCCAGCTATGCGGCCAAGTTCCAGATGCAGCCGGGATGCGGCAAGACGGCGGCGGCCTCGTATCTGCCCAATCCCCAGCGACTGTACGGACCCGAGATGGTGGGCAAGCCAGCGGCGATGCCGCTCCTATGTCCCGCCAGCCTCAGTCTCAGCCTGCCCAGCACGACGATGAGTAGCGGCAACTCGGTGACCATTACGGCCCGGCCAAGGACAACACCAGCGTCTGGGGGCTATGCCTTTTCCGAGGCCAACAACATGAGCCATGTGCCCGCATTGGAAATAGTTCGATTGCCATCGAGCAAGCAGCCGCATCAGCAGGGCCAGAAGATGACGACGATGCCACCGCTGATGGGACCACCAACAGCTCTGCCCAAGCAACAGGGACACAACAGCGGAGCGGCCAAGAGGAGCAGCCAGTCGCCGCCAATGCCGCTGCCATTGCCAATGACCACGATACCGACGATTGTCAAGTCGCCGCCGCTGTCAGTTGCACTTAGCGGGCAAAGGAGCAGTCACTCCCACTCCACCTCGAATCCCGGCAAGAACAGCAACAATGCGGCTTATCGCACATCGCCGCCTGCATTAATAAATCTGCGCAACACCGCTCCATCGTCGTTTCCATCAAAGTCGAGCAGCAGCAAGCCAGACCTGGCCAATTCAAAGAAATCCCCGCCAGCCGTGGCTCCGGCCAAAGCCAATGGCTTGGACAAGAGCTCGAAAACGAGTTTGCGCGAGTTTCGGCCAGCGGCGGGAGCAGCCAAGGATGCCGACATACTTGATTTATCAGCGAACCCGGGCAGGAACAGCAGCAGCTTGAGCAGCTCCAGCAGCAAGGCGCCCACATCGCCCAGACCCGAGGCGGCGGCGGTCAATAGTAGCAACAGCCTCGAGGCTGCCCTCAACAAGATCAAGCAGAACATATCCGCCAACAGCAATGGTGGAGGAGCAGGAGCAGGAGCAGGAGGAGCACCCACCACCACCACCTCCTCCTCCTCCTCGGGCAGCAGCAGCAATGGAACTGGCGACGATCTCCAGAATCTGCATATGCTCTCGGAATCGGCGACGGCTCGCGAGAAGATTTCGATTGCCAAGGCAGGCAACAACAACAACAATAGTAGCAGCAACAACAACAACAACAACAGCATCTTTGAGGGCAAACCCAAGAATGCCAATGCAGTGGTGAGGCCACAGAATGCCTCCGTTAGGAGCATACCCAATCCCTCGGCCCTGGCCTTCCGCAATCAGCCGGTGGTGGCCACACCATCAGCAGCCACAACCTCTGCGACCATCAGCAAACCCCTGACTGTGCGTGCCGAGGATACGAGGCCCAAGATGTCAACAGGGAACACGGGATTACTCAGTCCCACCAGCAGCAGTGGCAGCACCTCTGGCGGAGGCAGTGCAGCCACCTCGCCACGGGCTTTGACCAAGAAGCCAACAACCATCGATCAAGTGGCTGCCAATTTGAATATTCGGGCCGAGGCCAAGGCTGCTGCTCTGGCGGAGGAGGCGCCACCCGTTCTCAGCTGCCACGATGCGGCCAAGTCGCCGGAGCTGGCCAAGACCACAACGGCAGCGACAGCACCACCACCAGCCGCAGCCAAGGAGCCCAAGGAGACAGCCATTACAGTGTCGGCGGCCAGCACCCTGCTGCCGGAATCACTGTCCAAGCCGCCCGTACAAATCGCCGCCACCGACACTTTGGCTCCGGTGGCAAGTTCCGCTTAGTCACAAGGTGAGTGTCACATTTAGGTTTAACAGTAGTATTTTTGTGAACAGTTTTAGACATGCTTTCCATTTTATTATTTTTGTAAAATTTGTATACTAAATATTTAAGAAAGATTAAATTAAACACTTAAGATTTTCGCATTTTATAATATATATCTGTGCTAATAAAAAGAAAATATTCAGAATTGACGTAGAACGCTCACGCTGAGATTATAAATGTTGGAACGAGTTCATTTTCTGAGACTTTCTTAGCTGCAAAGAATATACATACATATTTGCTGAATAAAATTCATTTGTTAAAATAATTCACTCATATATACAACTTTCTAGTTTAGTGTAACAAATCTCCGTGACCTCTTCTAACTAATTTTAAATAAATTAAATTCGATCATCAGATTTCATTTGATGATAAAGGTTAATCATGTTGGGTTTATTTATTTTGTAAAAGAGTTCATTTGCTGAGACAAATTACCTTTTAATAAAGGTAATTTTCTAAGGGTATTATGATGTAAAACAGATCATTTACCAAGAAATTTAATTTATCTACTACAAGTCATATATCGAAGCTAATTTAGATAATGTTCGAATGTTTCTTAGTGTTCTTCATTAGAGTTCATTTAATGGTTGATGAACAATCTGCTGGGGAAGTTCATTTTCTAAAACAGTTCATTTACAAAAAAAAAGAGTTCATTTGCCCACAGAGTTCAAGCCAAATTTGGAGCAAAGTTTATCGTTTTTTTTATAGCCAACTTCAGTGACCTCTTCTAACTATTAAACTTGGCTCAGTTCTTTTTTTTTTACATTGCCAGTTCTTTTACCCACTTCCCTTATGAGTTGTTTATACGTATAATTTTTCTTTTTAGCGCATTTCCCACACTTGATGGGATTGAGACTCAAATTATACAAATTACATTTCGTGTTTTGCGTTTTCTTGCCCCGTTTTTTTTCTGTTTTTCTTCTTTCTGTTTTTGTTGTTATTTCCCTTACACATTTTCCCCCGACTTTTTGGCTTTTCTCAAGTAGTCATTATACCAGAAATAATGTATCTTCCTCAACGTACTCACTTGCCCGCTCTCGCTCTCTCCCACTGTATCCCTCTCTGTTGCTCTTCGTCGGTTCGACGTTCGTCACTCGACGCTTGGCGCCCTGCGTTCGTCACTTGACTCGGCAGCGGTCGTGGTCGGTCATTCATACGACGCTTTGCCTTTATTTTCGCCGTTACAGCAGCAACAACATTCTACACTTGCTTTTGAATTTTTCGCTGTGTTTTCTGTTTCTCTTCTGTTTTTTTATATTTTGTTCCGTCCGTTTCGTGGCTTTTTTCTGTTTTGGTTGGCCTTTTAATGAACATCGGGCCGAGTAGAGAGTCATTACATCATTTTGTATTTTCACCCATAGAAAGGCGCGGAATAACATTTTCATTCATTCTTGTGCACAGCGAAAAAGTCGGGGCTTAGCTTCAATTTGAATTTATATTATACATAGTTGTCTTGTGTAATAAGTTTCAAATAAAAGGAGACATTTTTTTAATGATTTTTTATTTCTCAATTTTTGATTTAAAACATAATTGGAGCTATTATATTTAATATCATAGTTTTCATGTATACATCATTTCATGTTAAAGGCTAACTCCGACTTCAAATTCAATTCTCGACTAGTCCAACTCAGCACTAACCAGAAAGTGAGCTATCTGACCGAGAGAATAAACTTGCTAAGTGTTCATCTTTTGAGTGTTCATTTTCGGAGTTGAAGTAATTTTTGAGGTTGTTAATTTTCTGTGATATATTATCGTTTTTAAAGAACATTTTTTATAGTATTCTTTTTCCAAGGAAATTTATTTTTTGAGAGCGTTCATTCTGCAAAATTAAATTCATTTTTGAAGAAAATTCATTTTCTGAGTGTTCATTTGGTGAAATAAGTGTGTTTTCTAAAAGAATTTACTTTACATTTAAATCAAACTTTCTATTTTAGTATGCAAACTTGCGACTTTTTCTAACTGTTTGAGAATTTTGTCAGAATATTATTTAGGAATTTATTCATTCCTTAGTACATTATTTTATATGCATATCTAGTCTATGATTCCGTTTAAAATAAAAGAAATCCCGAAGACCCCCCATAATATTAATTTCTTTCCGTGTATCTTTTGCAGCGTTTCTTTGGCTGTGCGGAACGCAAATGTATCTTGTGGCGCCGCTGGAGAATCTACAAAACACGGACAACAATAACGGCAACTGAGGTGATGCGGTGCAGCGCACCTGTAGACGAGAGGCAGTAGTAGAAGCAGCAGCAAGCAAGAAGTTTTCCAACCTCGCTCCCGAAGAAAAAGTGCAATTTAAGTAATCAGTAAACAAGAAAATAAGCCTTAGAACTAACCCGAAATAGCCTCATATAGACAAGCAATATCTACAATTGATACAAGTATACAAAGCTCTAGGGAAACAACAACCACATCAGCAGCAACAAGAAGAACAAGAACAACATTTTTGCATGTGCAAATATTTGCAATCGAATTAGTACGCGTCTAAATAAATAAATAAATAAACCGAGCAACGTTAAAAAGTGCCAGCCAACAAAATTCATGAAACAAATAAAAAATAATCGAGAGAGAAACGCGGCGGGGCGGCGGAATTAATAATCAAAAGCAGTCGCGTCAAAAGCAGAAACAGCAAAGCAGCAGCAACAAATTAATTATAAAAAATATATCAACAGAAAAATGTGTGTGCTAAAACCGCGATAAGGTCGCACAAACACACAAATGCCTTTTTGATAGACACAGAGATCTTTGTTTTTTGGGGAAAGTCCAAGTAGAAATGAAAAAGAAACCAAAACGTAGCAAAAATGATTTTCAAGTCAAGCGCGGGCGATAGTAAAACCACTTTTAAAAACCAAAACAACAAACTGATAGGAAAAGCGAAATCGCATCAGGAATATTTGATTACTTACAACGCTCCGGAAAAACCCCCGACGAAGAAGAAGAGGTGTGAAAATTCGGTGGTGGCGTCGCGGTACTCTCTCGGTTGGTTAGGATAGGATTGGAACTGTGTGTTGTGGCAACCCACACGGCAAAGATACCCCCGATACACACACACACACACACACTCGCACGTTCCTCGGCCGGCGATAAAATTTTAACGATTTTGCGCCGTTTTGAGCGAGCGTGTCAAGCATAAAGATACAAAACAATACTCGGCAAGGCGAAAAATGAAATGAAATAAAACAAACAAAAACAAAAACCGAATAATAACATACACATACACAGCAACTGGCAGCACACACATGCGTATATTTATACAAATATATATATATCTTGTAGATACTTTTTCGTATTAGTTGTTTAAGCGAGTTACGTTTAATTGCAGCACGAACTTTGTACATAAATTTCAAATCGAAGCCCCATCGAGAAGGGCAGCAAAAAACAGAAGCAGATAACAGAAAACTGAAAAAGTGAAAAAACAGCACCCAGCACACACAATGAAGATACATTTTAATTTTTTAGAGCTTCGACCAAAAGAAATACTATATAATACGGCACATATGGACATATTATTGACGATATACTCCTCTCTCCTATATATTTACGATATTCGTACACAAGGCTTTAGGTTCTTCGTACAATTACAACTGTCTCCTTCTTGCTCTTAGCCGATATCTATATATATACTTTTTGTTTTTGTTATTTATACTTATGCCGCATCTGTACATATTTTTTAAGCAGAGTGTAAAGAATTTTATATAAGGGGGAGAACGTGTAAAACCACTAAATTGTATGAGTTTCTCGAGGGGCATAGTAGCTGGGCCTTTGGAATGGAGGTAAATCCACCCCGTGTCTATGTCTATATCCGATTGCAACCCCTGAAGTCGCGGCATCCCCTGTGATCGCGCGACAAATTAACATAATTTCCAGGCAATCTAACAAATTGAAGAGCCCAGACTCAGGCCCAGCTATACCCCATTATTTTTCGGCTCGACTCTCCTGATTGTTGTATACTTATTTATTCCTATTATCGATATATAATATATATGTATATATATTTCTAGTTGTAAAGATCGCTCGAGATATTGTACTGTTCGGACACCTTAACTAAAACTAAAAACCTATTGAATACTTAAACGTAAAGCTAAAGAATATTATATGTTTAGAAATCTGATTGTATGCACGTCTTGTATGTAATATTGTTAGACAACAAAAACACAACCCTCGAAATGTAATCCAAAACACACACACACACACACACACACACACACACTAAGTTAAATTAGCTGATTTTCGACAAACAATAAAAACATGAAAATGGAAAGGAACAACACCCTGTATAACGAATGCGAGTGTCTTGTGGCTTTTTATTTTTATGGCCCTGTGTGGGATAAATCAGAACGCGTCGTCGGCGTCGACAGAAGGTGTCGCCCCAACCCATCCCGAAGGAAGTCGGCTCGAGTTACCATCCTCAGACCCCTTCCTCCTTTCACTCTTCTGCTCCGCTGCCCACAAATCACCGATTGTCTTGCAACCCCGCTTTGGCCCCGGAGTTGTACTTGTTGGCATTGCGGATTTCAACGCTTTTCATGGCCCGTGCCACAAGTATCTGAGTGAGTGGGAGGCGGTGGGCGAGCACTTGCCGGAAACATATGGCGGCACGCTAAAACCAGAGCCTTTGTCGCCGCTCCTGATGACGCCTGCACTGAAAACTACTTTGGTGTAAAAAATTTTAAAAATTATTGCATTAAATTTAAGTTACAGAGGGAAAGGTAAGTGGGTTAAGAAAGGTTGTCAGATGATTTCTGAGGTGACAAGATAATAGTGACGATTGCGTCTTAAACTAGAAAATTGATTGATAAATATTTTCTTGGGAAATACTGGTTATATTACGCCAAAATAAATTACAAACAAATATTTATTAACTAGTTTTTAATTCTTCAAACTGCTTAAAAAAGTTTCCTTATTAACAAGACTTAAATTTTTTAGCGTAGTAACGATTACGACTACTATTACGGAATACACAACTTTTCCCCAAAGCAAGACCCTCTGATCAGTATATAGTACACATATATGTAAATATTTATTAGTTTTTTATCTTCATAAACTGATTTTGGGCACTGCGTGTTTACATTGTACTCGTCTTACGCACCCTTTCGGTGTTCTTCGTCACTACGTGGATTATTTACTTGTTTGTTTTTTAATAGAACCAATCAACAGATCAGGTCAATAGTTTAAAATTAAAAAAAAAACCTTTTTTTCTTTACAGAAGATGTACATCTTTTTAAGGACATTAAATTAAATAAATTTCTCAGTAAAATGAAAAGAATATAGCAATAATACGGAAAAGCTGTAAATGTGGTATCAAAATTCTGAAAATCCTTAACATTTTTAAATATTTTTCACAAATTAGCTTCAGAAAAACTAAAAAATATGTGATTTATTATTGAAAATCAGTACTTAATTAATATTTTAATATTATATATTCATTTTTCTGCTTATGATAATTTTTATCAATATGCTACGCTTTTTCTATTAGCTATTTGTTTTAATTTTGTTTATTATGTGAACCTTTATCCCTTCGTGAAACACTGACTATAAAATCCAATTTTCTTCCCGTGTGGCAGCTTGTCTTCCCCTCACAAAGCCGCAGAGCCTTGCCACAGTCGCTTCCACATAGCAGGGCACGTGCCAGTGGGCCACCCAACAAAACACCCACCCACCACCCAACAATCATCCCACCCATTCATTCATCCATTCATTTTCCATACGAACGGGTGGCGTAACCTTCTGCAAGGGCGATTGCCGCCGAAGCCAAGCCACGAGGACGTGCACAAGGACGAAAACGAAGCGAAGGAAGCTTCAGCCTGAGCGGCAGCTCTCGGTAGCTAGGAGTTTTTTTTATGGTCGTGCATGCCGTAGACCAGTTTTCGATAGTCGTGTTTTTAGGTTAGAGATGCGAGTTGGGGTTTAAGATATTAAAATGTATCTTTAAAGGTATTGATCCTTTTAAAGAGGCTTTTACACCTTTAATGCATTTTTACATAAATCTTATATGTTTATAGTTTTAAATGTTTCATAAAATGCGATACACAGCTGGAAAATGATCGATTCGGCCTTAAAATGCAATGATTTTGTAACTTTTGATATTCTTTTTTGTTCCTTGTTTATTCCAGAAATAATACAAAATAATCTCCTTACTTAGTATTTATGTAAAATCCCTCTATTGTAATTTTTTACCACTCACGCCCCACTCTTGCGTGTCACACACCCATCTCTACCCGAACAACTTGTTGTTTTATTTGCTTGTCGTACTTTTATTAAAAACGAACGCTACTTAATCAGCAGCAAAATGTCGCACTTTACTGCGCACCCCCGCCAGCTTGACGGCGTAGGGGGGCTGCGGTGGAAGGCGACGGGGAAAAATGGGGTGCGAGATGATGGGTGGGGGAGGGTGGCAGGGGAAAGGAGCTGGCTGAGCAGACGCCGTTTGACTTTTCGCTGTCGTTTGCAAAAAACAGACTTATCAGCTTTGCTTCGCTCCGAAAGCTTGCCAGAGCCGAGTCGCCTTGTCTCGCTCCATCCGGCCACCCGTTTGGCATGTGCCTGCCCGCCGCCCCCGCCCAACCACTCCCCGCAAGGCCGCCGCCACCGCCTCGCAGCTGATAAATAGCATTTAAGTATTAGTTGTTGCTATAAAAGTCCGCTGCCGCTGCGGCGGGAACGTGCCCAGCTTTGCGATTCGCGATTGGTAAATTGGGTAATTGAAAACACTTAATGCTTATGATTTATTATCTGTTTGGTTGCTATTGCGATTGTCGGGGCCCTGATGTAACCCACTCACTGGAACGATATTAGGCCAACTAATGACCAGGTAGGCAAAGCGATTTTACATTAAAGGTAACTGGAGAGCACCTATGAATGATTCTCTTAAAACTTAAAGGGATTTGGCAAGTGTTTTGTGTTTTACAAATTGTAGCTTGAAATTGTTACATTAATGAGCATGTTAACTTTAAATACTATCTTGTTCACTATACATTGCTGGGTTGCTCTCATGTTCACTGTTCATTAGCAGTGCTGGCCTGCTAGTTTCTTAAATTCCCAAATGGTTCACTCTGAGAGAACAATTTGTTTTTGATAAAATTCCAAAAACATTATTTTTGAATTGTAAAAAGTAACTGACTTGTTTTTGGATTTAAAATTACTAATAACTAAACTAAGCTAAACTAATTAATAACTAAATCATAGAAAATGGCTACATCTCAAAGAAGATGAAAATAGTTGATAAACAGCAAAATTAAGCATTTTTTTCTAAAAATTTCCCGATCATTTCTACGGCAGCTATATGATATAGTCATCTAATTCAGTCCGTTCCGAATTAAAAAACACTCTCACTGCTTCAGTGCACTCAAAAGACTATATGCAAAGTTTCAATTAGATGGCTTCAAAATAAAGGGACTAGTTTGGGTAGAAATGGATAGACGGACGGGCAGACGAACATGGCTAGATCGACTCGGCAATTGATGCTTATGAAGAATATATATAATCTTTGGGTCGAATATGTATTTTTTCACTGCGTGCAAAATTATAATACCAAAGGGTATAATTAAAAGTTTGTCTAATGAGTGTAATAAACTGAAAAAAATTAGCAAAAATAAGCGAGTAAGAACAAATGAACAACGGAAAAAGTGAACGAAATATTTGGGCAACTGAACAAAAATGAACAGGAGAGCAAGAAAAAAAGCGAGTAAACCTAATGAACAGAAGCAAAATGGAATAAATGAACAAAAATTTCAAAAGGGCAAGATTATAGATAGAAAATATATTTATTTATTAAACTCACTTTAAGTATATGTACAATTTACTTAATGGTTGTGCTTTTTCATTTGTATCCTAAGGGTACTTTAAATAATCGTTGATGTCAAGAAATTCGTATTATAATAAAATAAACAAGGTATATCTATGACAACCAGAAGTGAGCTTGGATTGATATAAAGATATATTACAGAAATTACTGAAGACATCTGGCTTGATACTTTGAAACAATTAGAGTATCTTTTGTTTTTGTTCTAATATAATAGATTTTCCGTTGAAATTAGATATAAAAACGAAAATGGGTTTTTTATCTGATGCAAAGTGAGTCATATTTTAAATATTACAAATAAAATTTAACACTCGAAATATTCAGCAAGCAAAGGCTCTATTCTAATGCCACCTTTGTTCTGTTATTAAAAATCAATTAATCAAATGTCCATCGCCAATGGCAAGTGTTAAAACCCTGATAAATATTTGTATATCAATATATTCACTATGCCGGAATGTTGACGAATGCGGCGGTAAACAGCTAATGCCCAAAACAATTCTGTTGTTTTCAATGGGTATTGTTTGTCCTCAAACAAAGATTGGAATAACAACTTTTTGCACCTTTTTGGAAACCGAAAAACCACCTATTCTTGCACCTCACTCCAAGCGACAAAACAGCCTCAGTTTCAATAGATTGCTCAACAAAATAACCGGGCGAATGCAAAACTTTCCGAGAGACTGTCGCCAATATAAATATGCTAATTAATCACGTGTTTTATACCTTACTTACGCTACTCTCTTACGTAATGGCTATTAGTGTGTGTGCCGTAAAAATTTCACTGGCATTTTTGCAGCTCGTGCCGGCGATTTGTCGCGCAAGGTTATTAATGCTAATGAATTGCATCCATTATATGCATAAACAATTAGGCCACAACCTGTGTACGCCCAGCTTGGGCCCCTGAATCGATCTGCATAGTTTAATAACTGGTTTCCAGAGTTCATTCTGGATATTTCGGGTTCGATTAAGTAAATTCAATAAATTTAAGACTTTCCACTTTAAGCTTAAAGTAATTTAATTAAAGGTAGGAAGATATATTTCCCAATATATATATTAATATTTGCCTTTAACTTTCCACATTCTACTTAAAGTTCTCAATTGCCAGACAAGTTTTTATCTTGATGAACAACTAAAGTTATTTACTTTTCAGTTTGCAGCAAAATATTTACCTAGTTTTACTAAGATAATAACTTTTGAATGCAATCAGATTTGGTTTGGCGGAGAAAGTTAAATGAAAGAATAGCTAGAATTGTCATTAAAGAAGTTGCACAAGAACTTGACTTACTCTGAACTGGGTTTAACTGTTTATTATTCCGTAAAGTTTAGGATGACTTTTTAAATATTTATTTGATGTCTGCAAGTGCTCTTCGGTTTCCAGGCTTCGTCCAAAATCCAAGACTTGAGGCCTAGTTTTTGGTTATCTTTGATTACAAACTTCAAAGTCACAAATTAAATATGAAACTGTATTGTCTTTATATTTTAAGTCCATAGTCACGGCCAACTAAGTAGTTTAGCAATAAAAAAAAAGAAAAGTACTTCAATTTCGTAACGATTTTAACAAAGAATTGCCATTTTTAATCGAAGTTTCCTATATAATCTATTAAACATGGTGTATCGGTGTATTCAGCCCTAAGCAGTAGGATGTATTTCGATTATTCATGAACATCTTTATGGGTTATGAGCATTTATACCGATTGTTCCTATCAGATATATCTTTATTTAGCTATTATATGTACTGGTTCGATTCCTGTGATAATACTTTTAATACAAATTGTTAAAGGAACAAGAAAAGAAGCTAACTATACATAATTCTTGTACGGTTTTACAGTTGCAGTTTTACATTCCCAGCTTTACATTTTTCTCTACACCTACTGATCGTTCTTATTCCAGCTATATGATGCTGTCATCCGATTTTCATAAAATTAAAACCAACGTTCTGCCACAATGAAATATGGCCGTACGTATGTCAAAGTAAATGAAAATATATTGAAAATGCACGAAGTCATAATTCTTTTCTATTAATTTCCCGATCGGGTCTATGGCAGATAAGGTTTATAGTCGTCAGATTAAAAAAAAAGAAATTAAAACAGAAATTCTGAAATAATACAAAACTACCATATTTAAAAGAAAATTAAAATATGTTGAAAAACAGCGATTGTTCCTAGCTTCCGTAGAAACGGACGGACAGACAGACGGACAAACAGACAGGCGGACATGGCTAGGGCGACTCAGCTGTTGATGCTGATCAAGAATACATATATGAATGTATATATTTATAGGGTCGGAAATGTTTCCTTCACTGCGTTGCAAACTTCCGACTGAAATTATAATAAATAAAAACATAAAGCTGTTAGACTAAGATCCTAGCTCAAAACTAAAGGATTAGTTTAAATAAAACTTAAGATATGTGCGTCGCATCCTTGGCTAGATCAAATCATCTGAAGATGCTGACAAAAATATTTTATAAGTATAAATCTTATTTAACAAATCGTAATTTCCATCCAGGGTATAACAAGCCACCATTACTTGAAAAAAACCTCAAGATTGTAAAGCAATCTGTTGGCATTGCGCCAATCTCGTTGGCCGTAAATCACTCGCAATTAAGAACGTATTAGTTTTAGGGTTGCCATAAAACCCAGAATTGTCCGAATCTAATCGACTTTCCGCGAGATCGAAGCCAGCGATAAGGGGAGCCGAAAATAAGAGCCTCCAACTTTGATCCCCGGATCCGAGAGGGCACAAGGCCCTTGTATAACCATTAAAATTAATGATGAGCAAAGGGAAGGTAGGCAGAAAGGGACGGACAACGGACAACGGACAAGAGACGCCGGACAGCGCACTATGGCCAACAGGGAGCAACAAAATGAGCGTTAACCAAGCGAATCCTCGGCACGTTTTGGAATTTACACGAGCGGTGTTTGTGAGAGGGGTCCGAGGGGCCTTATTTCGACCAAGGTGTGCTGTCCGTGACTGGAGGATAAATGGGGTTTTTTCAAAGGGGGGATGGGGGCGGCAGGGGCAGACGTTATGCGAAACACGCAAAGCGAATATTCGATTTCGTTGCAACGATGCTCGTTTCAGTGAAGCCAAAACAACCAACCCCTTCCGCCCCTGTTACGCCCTCCGCCCCTGCCATATAGCATGGCAATTTGCCATTTTGAACACAACAAAGCGTGGCGCAGGGAAACGAGGCTGCAGGCAGAGGCGTCGCACAGGGTTGACTGGTTCGGGGGGTGGAGATGGAGATGAAGGTGGAGGTGGAGGTGGAGGTGGAGGTGGAGGTGGAGGTGGAGTGAGCGAAAATGAGGGGTGCGGTGCCTGCTGCAGAGGGAACATCACACAGCCGAGGAACGAGGAGGCCGAACCGCAGTTTTGCGGCTTCATTGGATGCCAAAAGGCAGCCAAAGGTGGCTTTCGGCCTCGCTGGTTCGTTCTCGGCTCTCCAAAAATATTTACAGAGTTCCAACGAGAGCCCCTGTATATGCTTTGAACACTCCGACAAAGGGGAAGCTTTGTTTTTCCCCAAAAGCAAAATATGGTAAAGACCTTTACTCCAAAATCTGCTCAGTTGACTGACATTACTTGACTTTAGAATGCAACCCTGTTTAGTAAACTATTCATTTAGGAAATGATTAAATGAAGTATAAGTTAAAGTTACAAATTAATTAACAATAAATAGCCTAATACAGGGGAAACTCCTATAAGTTTGCAGATATGTTCATGACCAAAACTATTTGATTGGTAACCATTTTCGTCATGGCCACCAGTTTCCTAAGAATAATAAAGATCTATTACCTTGTAAACTATCACAGAGTAAAATATGTAACACCTATGTATTTTTAAGATAAAAAGACTATTTTATTATTTTAAATACTTTTAAATATTACTTAAAATGGATTTAAAGAATTCTGATAAGAGGAAAATGCATATGGCATCTAAATTGTCTAATAATCTTGACTTGAAAACATCTGTGGTGCTCCATGCATGATAGAACTATAAAAAAAAAAACGAATTATACATTGGATAAAAAAAAAATCTTGCAATTTAACGAAAAATTCATTAAACTTGTAATCGTTTTTACTTAAAGGTATTTTAATGTACTTTAGAGTATTATAACAAGTTAAGGAAAGGTTTAAAAAGTTCTCAAAGAGTTTTCTCATAATATTTTAAATGAGTTTACGACGAAAGTTTATACCAGCGTAATAAGCAGCGGTCGGGCAGAGAAATTGATTCATTTCAAGTCAAAAAGGGTTTCAAATCTGATTTCCACCCGTCTACAGCTAGACCCCGTTGGGAATTATAGTGCATTGATCGCTGTAAGTGAACCATTACTAAAGTGGCCTTTTGTGTGCTTCAAAATCTCTAAAAAATAGGTAAGCAACGGTTTTATCTCAATTAGTATAATGAAATATTATTCGAACACCTAAACATTTTGTATGTACCTATTTATGTACATTTTAAAGAACGGAAAAATTGTTTTTGAAAAACTCTAATTTTTCATTGTAACAAAAAAGTTGCTTATACTGAAAAAGTTTTACACAATTGCTTTCAAAAGTTCAGCTAAGACCTTCCATCCATTTTATCTTTTACAAATCGCAACCTTTTTTGTAATGAGATAATACAACTTGGCAGGTCTGTCGTCGTATTTTGAAAAGGTGATGATGGACAGCGAGATGGAGGCGAACGGGAAGATGATTCAATCAGAGCTCGTTATTTGTGAATGTATTTTTTGTCCATTCATCTGTATCTGTGTGCAAGTATCTGCGAGTGTCGCTGCATCTGTATCTGTCGGTTTGTGTGGGAGTCTGCACCTGTTACGGCTGCTTCCTCGGATTGTGTTTCCCTCTTTTTTTTCCATATTCGCTGAACTTTGCCTTCCGTGTGGAAGGAACTTCGGCTTCCAACCATCGGTTGCTGCTGAGTCTGGTTTTATTTGCAGGCACTTTTGTTGGTTAGCAGAGCTGCGGATGCTGTCGCAGGGCGTAGCTGGCATAAAGGTTATATTGCTGCTGCAGGGGAATTCGAGTTAATCGAATAATAGGCACACACACACGAGCCGAAACATACAGATACATACAGTGAAGGCTCTAGGAATGGATGGTTTTTTAATAGGAATATTTTGTAAAAAAAGTAATCCGAAGATGGTAATTTTATTAAAGTTCAAACTTAGATCATTCACAAATGTTTATGGTTTTATGGTTTTTAGTAACGAGGAAGCACTGTATATATGTGGATGCAGCCCCTCGGAGGTCGGAGTCATGACCAATTGGCGTGTTTTTCAAAAAAAGCGGGAATGGAAGATGATACGAGCTCGTTGCGCCTCTGTTCCGCTCTCATCGCCTCGTCTTCTTTGGCGCTCTGTTATTGCTGTTTTATTACCTCTTTTGCTCCTCCGCCTCGTCAAAATTATGTGCACTCATTTGTGAAGTGCGCGGCGTTTCTCTGATTCCCTGATTCTCTTATTCTTCGGTTCTCCGGCTCCCCGTCTTCTCCAGAAAGTTCGTGGTGCGTGAGAAAAGCGGATGGATCTGTGAGATACTTATGTATCTGTAGCTAAATCTGCAGCTGTAGCTACATCCAAAGATGGATTAAGAGGGGTTTTTGAGAGTTATAATATCCTCAGAAACTACATATGTATCACTATATACATTTTTGTTATTTTATTTTAAAGATATAAAACTTAGCTTGAATAATGCAACTCTACTTTGTTATGTACGTGAGACTTTGTGCCATGATAGAATATCGTGAATAAGAAAGCTTTCATGATCAACAAAAAGAATCTCATAAATCTCTAAACTTCATTCATAAACCATATTTCTTAAGACCCCCTCTGTAAATTCTTGTGCCACCTCTGGCTTTATCTGGTGAGCTCAAGTGGCGGTGCTACTTGAAAGCAGCTCTCCGAGTTCCTCAAATTCACTTCTAATTGATTCAAAATTGCTCTCAATTGCAGCCCAGCTCCCCAGCTAAAGATGCAGCCTTCGATCGGGGCCCGTCAATTTCGTGTCAATTTATGTCGGTACAAAAGTCTGTGCATTAATTGGATACTCATTTCTAAGCCTGAAACAATTGTAACATCTGAATTCTTAATTCCCCCTTGGCTATTAAGTCGACTTTGCAATTGAAACCTCAAGTTCATTAGTACAATGAATTAGTTATTACCTCTGATTTATGCAAAATGTAGCATGTAGTCTCTGATTAAATGCAATGGCAGAACTACATATACCCAAGGCGCATAAATGTTTAATTTTGTTTGGTGAGGAATTTATTAAAGCTTGGTTTATCCATAATATAGAAACATACATTTAATGGAATAAGTGGTTGTTGAAACTATCACAGGTCAGATGTAATGATATATTTTTTTGACGTTTAACTTTCAATTGCTTTGTTTGTGAATTGCTTGCTGCTTTCAGCACTTTTTAAAGTTTAAAAGTGGTTTAAAACAATTGTTCAATGTTTAAGTTAAATTAAAAACAGTTTAGTATTGTCAAAAAATCGGTTCCTACTTCCTCGTAACTAAAAATAGAAACGATTTGTTTTTGGCATAATATTATCTTACTATAAATAAAATATTGTTACAATATTTTTAAGCGGAAAACCCCAATGTTGTGCTCTTTTCTTTAAAGCTTTTGATAGGCCCACAGGCTATTGAAAAATGTATATTTTTATTTTCGTGTTTATAGTAAAACCAAATAGCCATTTTAATATGAATAAGTGACTGGAAACATGTTTCACGAAAATGTTTCACAAAATCTCTGATAAAAATAAAATGTTTAAACAATGCGATGATTGCGTATATGCATGCCATGAATTTCATTATTGATGCTATTGTGATTCACCGTTGAAATATTCGTGTCGCGCCTCCATTTTGCATTTTCCCATCCCTTTTTTTTGGCGCGGTCGCAACCCTTCGCCAATGAGCTATAAATTAAAATTCCAAATAATTATCGCTGTGGCGTAGCTTTTTCTCATTTTTCTAGTCTGAGCTTCGTTGTTATTTAATTTATATGTATGTTTTTTGTTTTTTTCGAGAACATCTTAAATGAACAACATTCATTTTGCAATTTAGCCACAAAGCATAACACGAAAAAAGTTTCGGTTTCGGTCGAAATTCCAGAGCGTCTCGGACAAGCGATAAATTCGTATGAACAAATTGAAAGCGATGTGCTGTTCTCTGTTCTTTGTTTTTATTGTATTGTAGTATGTTTTTGTTTTATTGTTGTTTTTTTGCTCGTTGCCGTATTTCATTTCATGACTGACTGGCTGACAGCAATTTTAAATTGCAGTGCGCGCCAAAAATGGAGCACCGTCGCCTTGCCGCTGTTGTTGTTGTCGCTTGCTTATGCTTCTTCTCTTTTTTAAAACTTTTTACAGAGGGGTATCGTTATTTTGAACAGGAACGTGTAACACTGTATCCCTCTAGGTAGTCCTTTGTCCATTTTTCCGCTAATATTTTTCTACGCCAGTTCGAACCCTTAATTTTTGAGATACATATGTATGTACATATGTACATACAGATACATATGGTATCTCTTTGAAAATTAGTTAAGAATCTATTCTTTAGCATGCTGTCATAAGTTGCGATGAATGAATCGCTTGATTCGATAGTATCGAATCATTTTTTACAGCTATCATAGAAAATATCAGATTATTTGTAAGATTGTAATTGTTGGATCAATTTTTAAAGTGAGGTTTGTAAACTTTTTGCTGATAAAATTTAAGAAAATTATCCTAAGTCGTAGTTTTATATTCCATTTCATAAGATTTCTATTTACATATAATAGAAGAAATATTAGCTTGTGGCATTTATTTGATTTTACAGATAAAGAAATCATTCGACAACATTAATTTCAATTAATATGGCATTTAAAAAAAAACAAAATTTATATTCCTAACAGGGTATCTCTTCTAATAACAATAAAAGAAAAATCTTTCTTCATGATCATGTGCCTGAGACGATGGGCTATGTGCAAATTTTGCGGGAGCTCGTCACAATAAGCCTATTTATGGTTCATTTTATACCATGAATAATACAAAGTTCCTGAAGCTCCGATAAGATTAATCCATACATACTGCATGAATATATGTATGTATCTGTTAGGGTATTCCAAGGTTCGGTGTCCGATATTGGCCTTCCTTGCCTTCTGTTTTTATTTGATTTTTCACAGCTCAAGGTTTTGCTTTTGGCAAGAACAACAGCAAAAAACAGTTGCTGTGTTGCTCGCTCTCACTCACACCCGCATTCAGACATTTTATTTTGTTCGCTGCCAGCAGAGCAGTTGGCGTCGCTGTCTGCGCCATTTGTCATGTGTCGCTTTGTTGCTTTTCTATATTTTACAGCTGGTTGTTCTTGTTGTTGTTGCAGTTTTTGTAGCTGCTGCCGTTTGCTGTTTGGGCGTTAATGCTGTCCACCCATTCCGGCCCTTTTCCGCTCCTGCCACATCCACCTCCTTTGGTTTCTAGCTCCCATTCATCAGCCGTTGCTTTGCTATTTCTTTTGCTTTCCTCAGCAGAGTTGCTCAGTCCTCTGCTTAGAAGAGAGGGTTTACACGGAAAAGTTAAGGGTTTAATGTTGATGCTTATAAATATGTACACGTAGTTAGTATTAACTAAGTTTCAAAGATTGGTTACATGTCCTTATAATGCAAATAATATATGTAAATATATGTAAATATCTAAAAGTTCGCTTACATATTTGTTATTATTATGATAAATTCTCGTAAACTTTAAGTTATTTGCCATCGCATAAACGTGGCAAAGCTAGCAGCAGCAAAACTTTTTCCCACTCTCTTTCCATTGCTGCTCGCCTCACTCTCCCGTGCTCTCATTCTTTGGGTGATGCTCTCCACCTCTCCACCTCAATCTGTAGAGCTCGCCGGGTCTCCTTGGCAATTTTCTAGCTTTTTTCAGTCGCCAGCAGTTCGTTGGCTGTTTGAGTGGGCGGTGGGAGGGCTGAGGGGGTGGCGCTGCTGCTCTGCTGAAGCCCGTGAACACTGTAGGTGTGTGCATGCGTGTGTACGTGTCTGCGCTGGTGTGCGTAATCAGCCAACGGCTTCGCTTTATTTGGCATTTCATTTATTTTTTCATTTTCCTCTCCGGTCTCCACTCCACACGCCACTCGTCGCCGCTACTCTCGTCGCGCTTCGCCCCTCATCGGGCCACCTCATTGTTGGCAACTTTTTGCGCAGCGAAATTCCATTTTAAATTTCATGGAAAATCGTTTTAATTATATTCGTAAAGTTTCCTTTTCGCCAGCGCCTTTTTTTCAGCCTGATGGCGGATCAACTTTGCCGGGAGCTTTTCATTATTCAGCATTTGAAGAGCATTTCATAAATTCAAATTAACCGCAAGTGTTAATGCAATTAGTGTCTGGGCGGGCGTTTAATTACTCGCTCCTCGATGGCCCTTTTTTATGCTAACTTGGCCCAAAACGACCTTGGCAAGGGAAGAAAACAGAACACATGTGTGAATTTGAATTATTAAGCAAAAAAAGATGTGCGCAGTAATGTGGTTACCTTTATTCTATTTATTAGTAATAATCTTTAAGTTTCATGACTAATTAAAGTGTAGTTTTTATTTATTTCAGGTATGTAGTATGTACGTTGTGCTCTGTACTAAAAGCAGCTTCGGCAACTCTTCGGCTGTTGCCTGCGAGAAAAGCCGAGGATATTCGGCCCGAGAGGTCCAGTTAAAAGCAGGCCTGTTCAAGAAGTTCCTGTGTAGTAATTCTGTTTTTGAGAAATCTTACAACTTTACAATCAGATATTATAGTGAAAAGAAGGGAATTACATTTATAGATTGAGTTTAGAAACACGAATAATTACGATACATATAGCATTCAGCTTAAAATATTCATAGTTTCAAGTTATTCAAGAGTGTTCAAGTAACTGTTTACATACCAAACATCGTTTAAGGCTTTTAAAATCTAAACTGTTTTGTTGCGAATAATATCTCTTGCTTGAACTCCTTTTAAAGTTTTGATGCAACACGTTTAAATGTGAAAATGTTTGTCTGTATTCGCCGACTCTGATGTGATTTCAAATAAAATTGATATGGTTAAGATGACTCGGCAGGAGTCAGCTGCAGACTAATATGAAAATGGCGTCACATCCTGGATCCGCTTAGTCCGTACTTTGCTTTTTCGTCTCCCTGACAGTCATTTGATGACGCCACGTGCTGTCGGAGCCCGCAGTCCGGATCCCAGGCCATAACCATAACCCCTGCAGCGACGTGCGCCAATTTGATTGGCATTCGCAGAAACGTCGGACTTCAGGTGCAACGAAGGAAGAATCCAGGTGCCGTTGTCAGCCAGAAGATAAAAAGGATACTGCGACTGCCACTGCAACCAGGAAGGAAGTTCAATTATGCATGCGATTTGCTCGCCCAGCGCACTGCTCGAATTGATTTTTGAAATCTCTGAAAGTATTTTATGGCATGTGTGCTTTGTTTGTGCCAGACTTCTTTTAAGACTTACTAAAATGCCCACATAAACAAAGTTTACAAACTCCGAGCTTAGAGGAAACTTTGCTTTTTTGATTTGTAGCATATTTGCGGTGCAGACAACTTGAAAAGGTCCAAGGTTGCAGGGGGAATATCTTCAAGGATTTGGTCAAGGCGGAAACTTTTGACGTGGGCTTCAAATTTACATAAATGTGTGCGCCTACATCAAATCAGAATTTAAAAGGAATAACCATGGAGTTGAGCACAAGGAATCTTTGGGTTGGGAGCACAGGAAATGGCCTTGTGTGTTTGTAGCTTTGTAGGAAGGGAAAAAGGAAGATATTGGATTATTAATAGCTTTAATGTATTATATTATATAGGGTATTCTCGACTCACTGTTAAGACCTTAGGAATGTAGCTGTCCAGATAAACTTGAACTGAAAGCAAATCGGTTTTCTCGACACCAGAAAATGTATCAAACAAGAAAACGGAAAACTGGTATTTTACATTAAATTGTGCTGTAAAGGCTAACGAACTCTAATTAGAATAGCACTGATGTCCTTCATCGTTAGTTAGTTATTTAACAGAATTGAGGGTGCCTATTGAGACAGCTCTCTTAATTGCTATCAAGGCTTTTATCTGCTCGAAAAATCTTAAAAGTAACACAGGAAGCCCTATCTAACGTTGCAAAACACTGTTAAAGTGCCAGGTTATTTAATATCCCAACCAAAGATTGATGATCACATATCCTACAAACCCACAGATATATGTATGTATCCTATAAATTGCATCTGGCCTTTTCTTCCCATGTTCTCCCATAATAAATTATGGGACCCAGTAAAATCGGGCCTTATAAGTAAAACTTAACCATATGAAAACCAGCTGCGGCCATTTTGAGACGATTTTTATTGGCCATAACTCTTTGGGGTTATGACAAATATAGAAACCGAAAGCATTAAATTTGGCGACAGCCAGAATATCCATAAAAAATCTTGGCTCGCTCGCTCGCTCGAATTGATATTCAGGAAGGAGGCCTTCGAAATTGCCAAGTTGCTTTGCTGCTACCTTATAAGCGCAAATGAATAAAACAAGCCGAATGAGTGAGTGTGTTTTCGCTCATTACATTCATTAACTTTAATGAATTGATATTCAGCCAACTTGAAGGCCAAAAGAGGCCTACGACTTGTGTGCGAGAAACGATTATGGAAACGTCAATTCTTTGGGGCGAGTCGAGGCTTTTATATTTTATGAGTTTGCCACTCATTCAGAATTGAATAGAGGAATTTTTCTTATTGTTTTCCTTATTTGTTTGGGTGTGTGTTTTTTAGTTATTTATATTTTTAAAAAAGCTTGTCTTTTGAGACGAATTTTGAATACATTTGGAATGAGATGTAGGAAAAGAAGGAGCAATATATCTTAAAGGGAATTTTAGGAATTTTACAAGAAAGCAAACTTTAACTTAAGTGTATTCAATATGGAATATTGAAAATATTTTTAAATTTTATTACAATACTTAATAAAAGTTTAAGAATTGAATGAACCCACAAATTTCGATTAAAAACACTGTGGAAATATAAGCAATATTTAAAAAAAGGTTTTTGACTAAAATATTCACCAAAAATATATAAAAATACCTACCCTTAGAATTTTTACACACTTAACTTACTTACTTACACCTTTACTAATTATGCATATTATAAAAATCAAATCATTATTAATACCAATACCTAAATACCTCAAAATTCTATCAACATTTTTAAGTGAGACCTAAAAGCAATCACCTAAGCTCAAGCCCATAAACGTCTGACGTCTGAAAGCATAATAAAATAATATTATCATGTGTTAACTCGTAATATTTGATTACTACATTATCACACAATCAGCATTCACACGTTTCATTAGCCCTGCCATGTCAATTCCCTGGAAATGATGTCAAAGATTCAGGTTAACAATCGTCCAGCCCCGGACTCTCTGCATAATAATTTCTCTGAAAATGTGAATTCTATACCCAACACATATTTCTCAATCAGAAGGTCCCCAAAGTGGGCCCAAACACCTTTTTTCCGACAATTGCCATAATTTGCTTACATTTGGGGGGATGGGATGGGGGATGGGGAGGGCATAATGGAGCTCGCTGCCACCCGCAAAGCCTTTGTAATCGGCACGTTTTATCGCCACCCAAAAATTCAATGATGATAAATATCACACAAATTTCAATAGAACAAGTTTTAGCCTTCGACCTTTTCCCTTTTTCCCCCACAAACACACACATTCAGGCATAAAATGGCGGCGGGCAAATGACGCGCTCGTGATTCCTCTAACCAAAAATCCACACTTTCCGAACTCCCACCAGCATCCCGATCCCGAGGCCCTTGCAACAAAGCTATATATCCGCACTATTGTTGTTATTATTGTTGTTGCTGCTGCTGCTGGTCGTGTGGTTGCTGTGTGTTAATGCTTTTTGAGAGATAAAATGCCATAAAAACGCCACCGCCCGCCGTTTATTTTGTGTGCGAAGAGGACCCGCAGCAGCATCAGCAGGTAAGAGCCGGCTGCTGCACACACAATCATACATATACATACATACATATGTAAGTACATATAGATTTCGATGCCGGGACTGAGACCGACAAAGTCATCCCAGACATTAAGTAGAACAGAGCCAGAGTAGCAGGCAGCAGCAGTCGCTCTCCCTCGCCCATTCATTCACTTATGTATTCATTTTAACGATGACGACAGGTAAAATCGGATGGACGCACCCAACACACTTGTGGGTGGGCTCAACGTGTGAATAACGAAAATAAAAACAAGAAAGGAAGCTAACTTCGGCACGCCGAAGTTTGTATACCCTTGCAGA